>JAJIBD010005916.1:0-168225 GCA_021461705.1 Cryptotis parvus | reverse complement strand
TGGATACTCAAGACATGTTTCAGCTAAATAGACCAAACACTCCTGAAATTCTAATTGAACAAACTGCCACGGATAGCTAAAGTAATCCTTGGGAAAAAAGATTGGGAGGCATCACCTTCCCCAAGTTCAAACTGTGCTACAAAGCAGTAGTAATTAGACCTACAGACATATGGAATCGAGTTGAATATCCTGACACTCGTCCTTAGATAAATGATCACTTAATATTTGATAAAGGAGCAAAAAATGCAAAGTGGAGCAAGGAAAACCCACATCCTTAAATATGTGCTGGAATGCTGGGCAGTTAAATGTAAAAAAAATGAATTCAGACCTCTGTCTAATGCCATGTACAAAAGTCATATCAAAATGGATTCAAGATCTCAATATCAGACCTGCATCCATAAAGTGCATCGAAGAAAATGTAGGTAAAAATCCTCTATGAAATCAAAGCTAATGTCATCTTCAAAGATGAAACACCACTAACAAAGCAAGTGGAAGCAAAGATAAACATATGGGACTACATGAAACTAAAAACCTTCTGTATCTCAAAAGAAACAGTGACCAAGACACAGTGACCAAGATACAAAGACAAGGCAAGGAGTAGGAAAGAATATTCACCCAATGTCCATCTGTAAGGGGTTAATATCCAATATATACAAGGCACTGGTAGAAATTTACAAGAAGAAAAGAGCCAACCCCATCAAAATAAAAGGGGAGACGTAATGAACAGAAACTTTCCCAAAAAAGAAATTCAAAAAGGCAAAAAGAACATATAAAAATGCTCTTCATCACTAATAATTAGGGAGATGCAATCAAAACAAGAAAGAAAGAAAGAAAGAAAGAAAGAAAGAAAGAAAGAAAGAAAGAAAGAAAGAAAGAAAAAGAAAGAAAGAAAGAAAGAAAGAAAGAAAGAAAGAAAAAGAAAGAAAGAAAGAAAGAAAGAAAGAAAGAAAGAAAGAAAGAAAAAAAAGGAAGAAGAAGAAAGAAAGAAAAAGAGAGAGAGAAAGAGAGAAGGAAAGAGAGAAGGAAAGAAAGAGAAAAAACAGAAAGAGAAAAAGAAAAGGGAAAAGAAAAGAGAGAAAGAGAAAGAAAAAAAGAGAGAAAGAAAGAAAGAAAGAAAGAAAGAAAGAAAGAAAGAAAGAAAGAAAGAAAGAAAGAAAGAAAGAAAGAAAGAAAGAAAGAAAGAAAGAAAGAAAGAAAGAAAGAAAGAAAGAAAGAAAGAAAGAAAGAAAGAAAGAAAGAAAAGAAAGAAAGAAAGAAAGAAGAAAGGCAGGTTGGGGGGATGGGGTGGGATCTGGATTGGTGCTGGGAAGCTTGCACTGATAGGTGCACTGATAGGTGTTGGAACACTATATGACTGAAAGCATACTACTGAATATAACACCAATTGAACTATTGAAAAATTCACTAATGCCTGTCCTCAATCCTCTCTTGACCAGAAATTCAGATTGAACTATCCTGATTTAAGATTCTGGTCAGCAATATGATTTGAAAATTTTTCAGTTTTGCTTCAACAGATTGAAATTGACACTCATCTAGACTCTCTCACTCATAAAAGTTAATATCTCTCTACTTCTTACTGAACTTCAGAATTATACTTCTTTTTTTTGGGGGGGGGTCACATCCGGCGACGCTCAGGGGTTACTCCTGGCTCTGCACTCAGGAATCACTCCTGGCGGTGCTGGGGGATCATATGGGATGCCAGGGATCGAACCCGGGCAGGCACAGGTCGGCGCGTGCAAGGCTAACGCTCTACCCGCTGGGCTATCACTCCAGCCCCAATATACTTCTAAATTTAGTCTAAGAGGTAGCATAAAGTAGTTACTAGAAGAATTTGTTTTTATATCTAATGGAATATTTGCTTTTGTACTTCATGGTGAGTCTGCAAATTGCTTATAATTCTACTGCTTCATTTTCCCTTCTGTGAAATGGAACTAATAATATTTACTCAAGAAGTAGAGATGGTTGAATAAGACAATGTACAGCATATAGTGCAGTATTCAGAAGCAGGAACTGCTTTGAAAATGGAAGCTGCTATTATATATTAAGAATAATCTTAATTTCTTTAATCGTCTATTAAATATTTACATCCTTTATAGAAATTGTCACTTGTCACTTGTCTTCCCATTGTTCATTGATTTGTTTGAGCAGGCACCAGTAATGTCTCCATTCTTTGGGAATGACGTCCATTATTGTTTCTGGTTTTGTCATATCAAATAAACCACGGGTAGCTCTGTAAACCATGCTCTGCCGTGGCTCTAGGTTCATCCTGGGGGCTCCAGTCTTTTAAACATCAAGCCACAAACCACAATTGCTGGTAAATCCTGGTGAGCAAACTCCCATTGCGCTTAGAATTCTGGACCTAAAAACTACTTTACAGATTTCATATGAGATTTAACTTGCTATTGAGGAAGAACCATCCAATAAACAAGCATTCCCATCACCTCTCACACATATATTAAGCAGCCTATTAGTCTTTTATGAACTGAATTATATGTGTTTACACAGAGACACACAGTCATATGCAGAAACCTATATCTCAAAATGTAACTCTACGTGAGCAAAGGGTTCTTTGGAGTATATTATGGTCAAATGCAGTCATAAAAACCCTAATCCAAAAGGGCTGATGGGTATCTTAAAAAAAAAGGGTCAGGGGACAGGAGTGACAGCACAACTGGTAGGGTGCTTGCCTTGCACACAGCTGACCCAGGTTCGATCTCCAGCATCCCATATGGTCCCCTGAGCACTGCCAGGAGTAATTCCTAAGTGCTGAACCAGGAGTAACCCCTGAGCATTGCTGGGTGTGACCCAAAAAGAAAAAAAAGAGTCAGGGCCAGACAGGGTCAGGTGAGGCATCTCTTTCATGAATAGCTGATCCAGGTTTGATCCCTGGCACCCCATATGGTTTACTGATCCCACCAGAGTGATCCCTGAGCACAGAAGCAAGAGTAAGCCATCATCACCATAAAACAAAAGAGAAAAAAAAGAGAGTGACACCAACAGGGAGGGAAGGAGCTGTTGGAGAATACTGGGTTCCCCAACAAAATCCGGGAGCAGAGTAGGTATCTCGGTGGGAGCTCTACTTGTTGGAGAACACTGGGTTCCCCCAACAAAATCAGGGAGCAGGTACAGAAAAACAGTAAATGAAGAATTGATCAAGTAAAAATTGGCTTATTTATTATAAGGCTAGTAGACATGGTGTGAAAAGCATTAATTTGTAAACAGTTTCTTTGTGAAATGTGAGTATATATTGTGACATGTAAAAGCAAGATATATTTATATTTACATATCACAAAAGAAGCAAAAATCTATTTTTGTTTGTACACACTGCCGCAAAGCATTCTTTATTTAATAACAGTAATTAAAAGGTAGTACACTTCTTTATATAGAAGGTTTTCTGAATTAAACATTTAATGCATATTTGGGAAAACATTATAAAACAGAGAACTGATGCATGCTCTTTTTGCCTTTTTTCCATTGTTCTTGCTTGTGGAATCACCACCATATTATTTACAACATATTGTTATCATTATTCTCTTTTATTATTAGTTATTCTTGCTAACCTCTTTGTGTGCCTATTTCATTAATGAAATGTTATCATCTGTGTGTGTATATGTGGAAAAGCATAGCTTGTGCAGTGTTCAGAACTAAAATATTTATTTTTTTATTTTTTTGGGGGCTACACCCAGCAATGCTCAGGGGTTATTGCTCCAGCCCCAACTAATATATTTAATTTTAGTTATCTAAAAATTGGATTTAGAGGTGACTACAAGAGTATGCCACCCACATGGCAGAGCCTGGCAAGCCTCCCATGTAGTATTTGATATGCCAAATACCAGTAACAATTATAGACCTCATTCCCATGACCTGATCTAATGGTTTGAGGCTCTTTATGTTCCTGGAGCAAGCAGATGCCCTTGGGCTCTACTAACATGAGACAGGACATATGGAGATGTTACTCTTGCCAGCTTGAGGAAATCAATGATGAATGGGAAGACAAGTGATACAAGTGATCTTCTCAAGAGGTTTTGGGGCAAATAGACGGGGGACAAAGGGGGAACGCTGTTTTTGCTAAGAGAGAATAGTCTGGCTACAAAGAAGAGGCAAAAATGTTTATTTACTCAGATAAGTATCCTGGGTTGTGAGGGGAGGCCTTAGGTCAGGGTGAGAGCAGTTACTTAAAGGATGCAGAAGAGGATAAAACTAGAGAAGATCAGGCTTTCAACGCATGGAAAACTTTTTTTTAACATTTTATTGAGTCACTCTGCCATACAGTTAGAAGGCTCTTCATGATCAGGTTTCAGTCACAAAATGTTCCCATACCCATTTCCCACCACGAATACTCCCCTTAACCCTTCTGACACCCCTCACCCCAGCCCCGGCTGTCTCTATGGCAGGCACTTTGCTTTCTTCCTCTTTCTTTTTTGTCCCTTTGAGCATTATGGATTGCAATACAGATACTGAGAGGTTATCATCATTGTTTCCTTACCTATTCTACACTCAGTTTTTATATTGTGGCCATTTATCACTATCATTGTTATAGTAATCCCTTTCCTATCCCAACTGCCTTTTCCCCAAGAGGTTGAAGCAGGCTTCCAACCGTGGACCAGACCTCCTGGCCCTTGTTTTTACTGTCTTGGATATTGGTTTCATATCATGCGTTTTAACCCCACAAATGAGTGTGATCACTTTATGTCAGTCCCTCTGCTTCTGACTCATTTCAATCAGCATGATACTCTTCATGTCCTTCCATTTAGGGGCAAACTTCATGACTTCATTCTTTCTAACAGCTGCATAGTGTTCCATTGTGTAGATGCACCATGGTTTCTTTTTTAAATTCCCTTTATTTGAGCACCGTGATTTACAAAATACAAAGTTTTTCATAGTACAGTTGTTGCAAGAATTCATCATTCGATTCCAGTCCCATCACTAGTGTGCCACCTCCACCAAAGACCTTCCTAACCTACACTCTCCGGATCTCCATGCCTGCTCTCCTAGCCAGCACTAATTGTATCGATTATTGAAACATATAAGTAGTAACAGTACTTATAAAGTCATAAGCTTTTCCTGGATTGTTACTTGCTAATTTGGTTTATCATTGTTTCAGGTTTTTACAACTACTGTTTCACAACTACTATCTGAGTCTATTCTGAATAATCTAACTTATATTGCTTTGTTAGAGCTAATTTGCTAAATATACCATAGTTTCTTTAACCAGTCGTCTGTTCTCAGGCACTCTGGTTGTTTCCATATTCGGTTATTATGAATAGTGCTGCAATAAACATAGAAGTACAGATGATGTTGAACTTCCATATAGTCCAATACTACTGCTTCTGGAACAATATTTTTGAATTGGATGGCACACCTGTGTATGCCCAGGCCTTACTTCTGGCTCTGTACTTAGGGATCAGTTCTGGCAGTGCTCAAAGGACCATATGTGGTGCCAGGGATTGAATCTGTAGAGGCCAAGTGCAAAAAAAAGATCTCCCTGTTCACTGCCCTTTCTATTTGTCTCTTAAGTGTTGAAGATTATGGATTCATTTTTCAAGAAATGGAAACTATTAATGTGGTTTTCAAGTGAATTAGTAATGTGCTTTGAGTTTTTGAGTTTATTTAAAATATTACTCGAGTTTTTTTTATAAAGAATGGATTGGGTGGTCACGAAGTACTCTAAATAAATTGGAGACCTTCTGTAACCCTGTTGAGTGGCTGACACCATACACTAGTGAGTAAACTTAGCTACATTTGTACTCTTTCTTGAAATGGCAGTGATAGTGATGCTTAAAAATCAAATAAGAGCTAAGGTCCCTAACAGATAAGGGTCCTAACCTAGTCAATTTGATTGTTAGTTACTAAAATGAGAATGTAGTTGCAGTTCGTGGTGCATTTTTTCTGCTTAATTTCTTACATTTGACTGATCAAGAATATCCATCTATGCCTTTTCATTAAGACCACATGACTTCACTTTGAGTTATTTCAACGTGTACTTAATTTTAGATGGTTAAGCCTTGGCAGCTTCTGATGACACTCATCTCCTCCAGCCTCCAACTTCTGTTGGTCGTCAGTCAGACTTTCTCAAGGACAACTCAGCTTTCCTCATCTCTAAATCCCAAGCATCTTGTACAAGTATGGCAGCAGCTCACAGGTGCTCTGAACATATGTTAGGTTAAGCCAATGGCCAGTAAACAATAAGGTTTATCTCACAGGAAGGGTTTGATTCCTCCCAGAAAATTACATGTGCTGAGTTTGTGCATTCCTAAAGACTTCTTGAGGGTTCATTCAGATCTTGCTAGTGGGAGGTAACTCAACTTGGTTTACCCAAATGAAACAAATATAATTACCCAGCAATCCTGATTAAGTAGATCAGAAAATTAAGGTTACAGATTTAATCACCTAAGGGAGATGGTGCTTATATGAGTCACCTAGGCAAAAAACACTTCCACTTATGCTTTCAAATGTATTTTCTAATTTCCATACTTAATTAGCCTAATGAAATGGGTGGGACACGTCTTATTCTTCCTATTTTGCATGAGGCCTCTGAGAACTGGAGTGATCATATCATTCACTCAAAGCAACAGGCCCTATGGATGAAATATGGATTTGGCAAGTGCAATTATTTTCTCTGTGCTCATTCTACTATGCTGGGCATGCACTTCCTTGTAACAGAGTACAAGTAAGGAACTGGCAAGACTGAGTGTACCACCTTTAGAACAGAGTCTGTGGGTCACAGTGATAGTAGAGCAGGTAAGACCCTTGCCTTGCAACTAGCTGATAGGGGTTTAATCTCAAACATCATATGTTTCCCTGAGCACCAAGAGTGATTTTTGAGTGCAGAGCCAGGAATAAGCCTTGAGCATCTCCAGATGTGACTCAAGAACAAACAAACAAAAAACAAAAAGAATTGTCTTGAACTAAATAACCTATAGCCAAAATGTTATAAATACATCATTATTCAGTTCTCTGCTTGGATTAATAAAAAATTTAAAGTCAAATTTTCAACACTCAACTGTGTTGTCTTCTATCATCTATCTATCTATCTATCTATCTATCTATCTATCTATCTATCTATCTATCTATCTATCTATCTACTTTATACTATTCTTTTTATTATTCTATTATTTTTTTTATTTTTTCTTTTTCTACTACTCTTTTGTTTGTTTTGCTTTATATCTATCTACTACTATCTGTATTATCTATCTATCTATCTGTCTATCTGTCAATCTGTCTATGTCTGTCTGTCTGTCTGTCTATCTGTCTATCTCTTTCTCTCTCTATCTGCTTTTCAGGTCATATCCCACAATGCTTAGGGGTTGCGCCTGGCTCTTCACTCAGGAATTACTCCTGACAGTGCTCGGGGGACCAGCACTGTTTGATTGAACCCGTTCAGCCAAGTCAAAGGCAAACACCCTACCCACTGAACTATCACTCCAGCACCAAGAACAGCTTTGCTTCTGATCATTTTGTTGTTTTCCAGATCACAGATTCAGCCTTATACTGTTTTATTCACTCATTTTAGCTCCCATACACTTAGGTATGGAGATGCTCAAAGTCTGAATGTGTCCTTCAAAGAGAAGAATATTTCAGAAAGACTAGATGAACAGGAATATAGTGAAACAAGGAAAATTTCTCCCGTCATGCGAGCCATCAGCAATCAAATTTACTACAAGCCATCGTACAAAAATACCAGTGTCAGATGAGATTTTTAACTGAGACTACAGGAAAGTATATTAATTTTAGATGAGTGAGTTTGAGGTCACATCTTTTCCAATAAGAAATAAGGTAGAAAGAGAATTAAGTTTTGATGAGTTTTTTTAGCAGCACAGATCACAACCCGATGCCATGTGAAGTCGGACTTCAAAATTCACTGTGGTCTGATTTTGCTTGTCCTCAAGGAGAGTCATTAACCTGAGCTCACACTATTGGAATTTGGTTTTAAGGATAGGGCAAAGTTTTTCTGCCATAATTGCTTCCATCTGCTACACTAACACATGTGCTCCTGCAATAAAATTTTCTAAAACTCTCCAAACTCCACATGCCCTCTTTCGCCTGGGCTCTTGCTGTACTGACGCTCCACCTGTGTGCCGTCTGGGTGGGAATCTGTCTTGCAGCTGGCTGCTGCTGCAAGGATGAGGAGTAGCAGGGTGAGGTATGATGTTTGCTGCAGGACTCCAGTGGCAAATTGAACACAGGCATTTGCCTTGGAAATCCAAAATTGTGGTCATGTGTGTTACATCATGCTCCCAGCTCATGTCTCATTTCATTGCAGTGATTTCTTTTTCATTCCATTTTAATTTATTGATATGAAAGGACACATTCAAATACTTTCATGTTCATAATGTAAAAAATATTACAATAAGAAAAAAAGAACAGCAAAAACACACACACAAAATGAACATTTTCCTTGATCGGACCTTCTTCCCTTCAACCTATATAATAAATGTAATATTTTCAGGGAGCTGAAGTTTCCTCTGCTTAAAAAATATTGTTTGTGCTTTCTTTTCTAGCAGATGCCACTCTCAAAAGTATCACAAATGTACTGAAAACCCCTCAACTTTTTGTAAGACATGTGGCAAACATTAGCATCACAAAGTCACAGAGTACAAGAAGGGCAAGGATTCTCCGTGTGCCCAGGGAAAGCAACGTTGCAACAGAAGCAGGGTGGCTACGGAGGTCAGTCCAAGTCAATTTCCTGGAAAAAGCTAAAACTACAAAGAAGATTGTGTTGAGGCTTGGATGCAAGGGGCCCAACTGCAGATCTAAACTATTGCTGGCCCTCAAGAAATGCAGCATTCTGAACTGGGAGGAGATTTAAAAAATGGAAAATGAAGTAGTGTCAGGAATAACACTAAGGGAGGAATAACCTCCCTTAGAGGAAAACATGCTATATGTATTTTATTCACAAGCAATATATGCATATATAGCATATATAAGTTATGTATACACATATGTGTCTATGTGTGTGGTGTGTGTGTATATATGTGTGTGTGTATATATATATATATATATATATATATATATATATATATATATATATATATCACTTGTCTTCCCGTTGTTCATCGATTTGCTCTAGTGGATGCCAGTAATGTCTCCATTTGTCCTTGGGGTGTGCTAATGTAGCCCAAGGGCACCTGCTCGGTCCAGGGACATGAAGATCCTCAAACCATTAGTTCAGGTCATGGGAATGAAGTCTAATACTGTTAGTGTTTTTGGCATATTGAATATGACATGGGTAGCTTGCCAGGCTCTACTGTGCATGCGGGATATTCTCTGTAGTAGGTAGACTCTCAGTTCTTGCATACTATATTGCTGCAGGACTATAAATGCATATATATACATACTATATATAGTATATTGCTGCAGGACTATATATGCATATATATGGCATATATACTATAGATGCATATATATTTTTATGAATATATATTCAAAACTGGCTCTCCCTGTGCCCAGCCACTCATGAGGTGCCCAGGAGGGATGGCGGGTTCTAGCCCTGGCCCGCCACCCCAGCAGAGCCTTGCAACAAGCCAGACGACCCCCCCACTCCATGATGGCTTCCATTTTCCACATCCCGACTTCTCTCTCGTCAGAACTCCACCCAGCAGACCAGCCTATCACAGCCCAGCTCACGCCATCAATAAATGCTGGACTTAGAGATGACTACAAGAGTATGCTACCTGCACGGCAGAGCCTGGCAAGCTACCCGTGTTGTATTTGATATGCCAAATACCAGTAACAATTATAGACCTCATTCCCGAATGGATTGAGGCTCTTTATGTTCCTGGAGCAAGCAGATGCCCTGGGGCTCTAATAGCATGAGACAGGACATATGGAGATGTTACTGGGGCCCACTCGAGCAAATCGATGATGAACGGGAAAACAGTGATACAGTGATATATTCAAAGATCTCTAAGTGGAAAAATAGCAAAGGAATAACTTAACCATGCCACCCTAAACACAAGAAAAAATAATCTACCAGATACAAATCTGTATATAATTCAGAGGATAGAGGAGTTGGAAGAAAAATAGTTAAATTGGTTTCATAATAAAAAATAAGTATAAAGATACTTGTGTACCTGAATGTCAAATTATTTTGAAGTCTAAGTTTGTTGAGTGCGGTAGTATAGCATGTATTCCCGTAGATGAGAGCTAAGTGAGAAGGCCTTGGCTTGTTTTGGGTTCTGAAATTTCCTCTGTAGCTGCAGTGAAAGGAAGTTGGGCTGTATCCAGAAGCTTCCCCTGGGAATGACGATGCTGAGTTGTTGGCTCCCTTGATTGAGATGCTGCCAAAGGTGCCATCAAGAGATTCACAATATGGATATTACCACTTCATTTAGTCTTGAAAACCACTGTTATGATTCTTCCTTAGAAATCTGACCTTCTTTAGAAATTGCCTGTTCGTATATTTTTGCACATATATGTGTTATATGTATAGGGTTAACTGAGATATCTATTTTTTAATGTTTTTTGTTTTGAGTGCATAGCATAGCCTTTGAGACATAAGAGTATACAGTGGGACTATGTTTGCACTATGTTTGGACTACGTTTTCCCTTTAGACTTCACAGAGGAAGGTGAAAAGTTCAGAATCCAGGGCTGATGGCCTAGGTTGCTAGATTTAACTGCCTATTCTGATGAATGTTTTTGTCCAAGAGATACCATTCACTTGAAGATGGAATTTCTGTGTGCCCTGGCAGATGGTTTTAAGGTAGACAGGAGGAACACAGGCAGAAAAAGAGGCCATGCTATTGTCAAGGCCCAGAAGAGAACAAGACTGAAAGACCAAGGACCATATGCTGAAGAGGAGCAACAAGGTCATCTAATGCAACCCATGAACATCAATCCTGGCCTTAGACAAGACCACTCCTAAGCCGCAGAAGACATATGACCGTCAAACCCGCAGTAAAGTCTCTCAGGAGACACACCCTCCTTCTGTAACTCATTCAGAATCCAATAAACCTGCCAGAAAGTTCTTGCAGGTCTCTCTCCCTGCCATCTATTACTTACTTATGGAAACGAAGGAGCATGTGGTAGCATCTACATCAGGTTTCAAAATCTTGAACTCTTAAAGGGTTATTTTACAACTCTTCTAACATTTCATTATGCATATTTGATGTATATCAACTAACTACCATATGTGACTGAATTACAAGAAGTAAAATAATAAAAGAGGCAGACCTGACTTAATATCTATTTCCATTGCAGACACTGGCAGACTCTTTTATTGCTTCATATTGGGGTAACAATTGCCTCAAATTTTAGACTTAAGCTTTCTTTGCCTCTTTTTAAAATTTTGAGATATATTATGGTATGATAAAATTAAATTAAAGATTGTTTAGTTTTACTTAGCTTCATAAACTTATATTTTCAGTATTAAGCCATGTCTTTCTTTTACCCTAGAAATAGTTGTAATATTTTTAAGAGTTACTATTCTTTAGAAAATAGTTCACTGATTTTCATTGATTATGATATTATTTATTTTGAAAACACTGCAATTTATGAATCATGGATAGGTAGTATTTTTCAGATCATGGAATATCTTTAATGGCACTTAACCAGAAAATAAATAAAATTATTGAATAAAAAACTAGATTGAGTATTCATAAAACTTGTGGTTTATAGATACCTGTTACCAATGTTTTTGGAAAAACTGAAGATAATGCCAAAATTGTTTTCTAAGTTGCATTAATTAATTTTTAATTTTTTTTAAATTAGTGCACCATGATTTGCAGAGTTTTTCATAATAGTTTCAGATATACGATGTTCTGACATAGATCCCTCAGTTGTGCCAATTTATGTCCAAGAGAATTAATAAATACTATTTTGCTTTATTTTATCAGATCTTTCCGAATTGTCAATAATGCCAGATAGTTTTTAACCATTCTAGTATAAAATATCAGTGAGTTGAAAATTTCTATTTTACTATTTTTGGTAAGATTGAGATATTTTTTGGGCAGAGCTATAGGTAGGGTGTTTGCCTTGCATGCTGCTGATATGAGTTTGACTCCCTGAGCATTGCCGGGAATAATCCCTGAACATTGACAAGTGTTGTCCAAATACAACAACAACAAATTGAGATTTTATTCCGTGTTAATTTGTCAATTATTTCCTTCTTAAAGTTCTTATTTTTTATTTGCTATTTGTTTATTTAGTTGCCTTTCTTTTAATTTTCTTTTTTTGAGGGTGTACACCAGACTATACTTATTTTTTAATTATTGATTTAATTAAAGTACTTTATATGTAGTTGGGACATAGTTTGATGAGTCTTGTAAAACATTTCTTTGGAAAGTGTTTTATATATCTTTAAGTCTTTTTTTTATTTTCTTTGTTACCTTAGATGAGCAAAAATGTATACTTTTAACATAGTCACATTTTTCGGTTTTATAATTTGTGCTTAGTTTCCAGTTATTTTATTTTTTAATCTGAAAATATGAATACATTAATAATTTTGCCTCAAGTGAACTGAAAGATTCGACTTTAAGTAGGGCTTGAACGGCATTTTATCGTTAAGAATACTGGGTTGTCTTTGTGCCAGTTATTTCACTGATTATCATTGACTGAATCATCTGCCATGTCACAATGTCACATATTTCTTGCATCCACTTAGATCTTCTGCATGCCTTTAACAAAGTGAAAAAAATCTAGATGTACTTTTTCAGTTATGACAAATGAGATCATTTTATTTGTATTTTATTGTTTCCTGACTTTCCTGTGTTAATTTAATATTTAGTTACCTTGCCACTAAACTCCTCATAAATAATTCTTTTTTGGCTGGATGAGTGAGCTGGGCTTCATCCATTGGTGCTGAGGGCTTATTACTGGCTTTGTGCTAAGAGATCACTCCCGGCTGGTGCTCAGGACCACATGCAGTGCCAGAGATGAAATCCTGATGGATGCATGCAATAATTAATTTCTGAAATTTTTATTTAGTTTTCTTTCAATTTAATTTTGAAATACATATGTGTTTCTTTAAAAAAAAAGTTTTTTCTTAAAGGTTATTCCATACAGTTATACCACATCTGACATTTCCGGCATCTGAAGTACCTGAGAATCTGTTCTCTTTTTTTTCTTTTGACATTTATTTATTAATTTTTAGTGTTATTGTTTTATTTTTTAAGTTGTAATATATGTTGCATATGACTTTAGATTTGTTTTTTATCTAAATAAACTGAATCCCATATCACAAATTTACTGATAAAATTTTTGAGGGTCTAACCAGGGAATACTTTCTTCTAGAGGAAATTCATGTTTGCTAAGTTGTGAACTAAGGGTTGCCTTATACTAGCCTTATACTATACAAATCTTATGCTACCTAAATCCTTTCTTCACCTCACTTATAGCTCCTTTTCCTTCTTATTCCTTCTGATTTTCTGTCTGAGTTTTTATCCACAGTCCATGCTTTTTACATTGATATTCATTTCTTCTCCAAACACTGCTTGCAGTTTATTTTTATTTTAAGATATGTTCATTATAACTCATCAGCAGGGATACTGTAGCAGTTCAGTAGACTATCTATAAGCTTCCGTTTGACTCTTGTGAGCTCACCAAACCTCTGTTTTGTTCAGCTAATAAAAGTGGAAAGAAATGCTTCTTCTTATTTCCATTTTTACACAGTATAATGTTAGTTCATAGTTGGATTGTCTTATTTATTTCACTAAGCATGAGTTAGAAAAGCTGTTGCAAATTTTTTAAAAATGTGGATCTCAGATTTAGATTTGTATTCCAAACTCATAGATCAGTTTCATTTTTTTTATTATCAACTATGACTCCCTTTTTAAAATTAAAGATGTAGCTAAGAAGGACAGCTCTACAGTCTTCTTGGAAATCATTATTCTTAAAACAGATTTTGTCAAGTTAAGTTTAAGTGAATCAGAACATACGGATTACACATTCATTAAAACACACACATGGGTTGTGAAATGGCATAAAAACGTGTTTGGCAAAACCCATTTGGCAACTCTCCAAAACCAAAACATTTAAAAAATAGTATTCAATCACTTTCTAAACTTAGAACAAGGCCAGGTTTTTCAATACCTAGGAATTATATTCTGTGATCTATTTATTTTTATGACAGAATAATTTCTTCTAATTAAAATACTTGTTTTATGAATATTATTAGAAAAGTGCTGTACTTCACGTCTTTTTTGCATGACATCAAATCAATGGAAAACTCTAAAAATGAGAAAGTGTGACAAAAGATCTAAGGTCTGATATGACCTCTTTTATAAGAATGTCATAAACAAGGGCAAGTCATTAAATAGGCAAACAAATTAGTGAGGCTCAAACTCCAAATTAAAATGTTATTTTTAAAATCTACAATTAATTGACCCAGAGGAACAGGAAGCATTTTCAAAAGACCTTTGATTATTACTTTAACTTTAGAGAAGTAATCATTGTCTCCCGGGTTCTCAGATTCAAGCCATTATATTCACATTCAGGTGAATCAACAATATCAGTCACAAATGGGAGACCATGTGAGATTACTTTGATTGAGAAAATGAGGTCTATTTACAGAGTGCTTAAAATGGTTATACTAAAACTTGTTCATCTTCCCCAGAGTATTCACTTTACTTTCGTTCTAATGTTGTGATTAAGATTGTCTTCATCTGGGAACCAGAGCAATAGTACAGCAGGTAGGGTGCATGTCTTCCACACAACCAACCTGGGATCAATCCCTGGCTAGCTATTTAGTCCCTGAGCCCATTGGCAGTGATCCTCCACATAAAGTAAAGAGTAATCCATGATCACCATTGAGTGTGGCCCCCAAACCAAAAAAAAAAAGTTGTTTAAATCTGGTCTACTGATAGAAAATCACCATTTCCTCTGAGGGATGAAAGTGTTAGTCTTCTACCCATCTGTTCTCTGCAATGGATATCAGTCATCAGCAAATTATTTCTTGCTTACTAAAAACATTGACACCGTTTTAGAATTTGGGGTACAGATACTATTATCATCAATAGTCTGCTAAATAAAACTAAAATTTATGGAGGTAACCATTCCCAAACTCTTTAATGCTGTTAGATGACATGTTCTCATATAGTAAGACTGTTCTTGATTGGATGATTATTGTGTGCAAAACATATTACATAAGTTATTGCTCCTCAGAGCAGTGCATAAAGTACATACCACTAATTCCATTATAAAGAATAAGCAAGTTGAAGCCTACATAAATAGAATGGAAATTAAGCCCTACATTCCCCTTCAGTGGGTCAGCCAGTCTATATATTCTACCTCTTGCTAGATCTTACATGCTTTCTATCTCTGCAACCCTGAGTTTCTGAAATCAAGGTCCAGAAGCCTATCTGATTACTATTATATTCCAAAGCCACCTGAAAGCAATTTTCTAGGGATACATCCTTGATCCTAATATTCCTTAGCGTTTAAAGAAATAAAATTCACAGAGAACAACTCAATTTCTTTCCATTTCCTGTTCCCTTGCCTCTATTCCTCTTCTGATCCTAAGAATTGTAGGAGTATGTACCATCAGAAACACAGAGCTTTGTTTGGCAGGACTGTGTCCAACCTTCCCCTCTGTTAGCACAGTTACTGATGCATGACCACAAAGAGGTCAAAGTGTGTATGATCTCATAAATTAAACCTCCAGTCTCAGGTTTTTAGAAAAGAATTTTGTGCTGAAGTTTCTAATTTTCAGTTTTGATTCTACATGCCAATCATTTCCCCAGTCTATCTTTGCTGATATAGCACCATGTCCTAATTCGCATGAAAGCGGTTTTGAAAAAATATATTAAAAAATATTTTTATGATTTTTTTCCTGAAAACTATGAAAATCATTTAAAAGAAATGGTTATTGATTTTTATTAAGTTTATACTATGGAAGCTGGTCACGGCGATTCATATATTTTAGCAAAAGATATATATATATATATATATAGCTATATACAAACTATATATATAGCTATATACAAACTATATATGTATATATAGTTTATATATAAACTAGATATATGTATATATATAAACTATATATATAGTATACTATATATGTATATATATAGTACATATATATACATATATAGTTTGTAAAGGGATCTAGAGAATGTGCTGTAACTGTCCTTGGTCCTTAAAATTTTGGCAGAAGAAAAACATTTTTAGGTCCATACTTGATGTCAGAAAAATTGTCATATTTATGAAGGTTGAAGTTTCCAATTGTGCTAATTGTGTGATTTGTACATATTAGATATTACAAAAGTGGAAGTCAAATCATAAATCTGTCTTTTTAAATTCCAGTTACAAATACGGTTTTATGAGCATGAAGCCTCTTAGAAAAAATGTGTTAGTGGTTTCCGTCACACAGCAGGGTGACAGATATACATTTAGAACATTATAAATATTGTTTGTATTCATGGAATGATATCAGATCCTGAACATAGATGCTAATTTTCAAAGTTATTACAGTTATGTCATGAAAGTTTGATTGGGCATAGGGCCTGATGCTGGGGAAAAAAACAGATAGAAAAAACAAAATCCTTTGCTGTTTAAGATTTTACTCCTAGGAATTTGAGAGCTGCAACCTTGAAGTGGTAAAAATAGGAGCAAAAAATCTAAAAATCATATATTCCTCCACCACACTAAAAACTCCAATAGTCATTGCTTTTTTAGAAAGCCCCATCTGAAAAGCATCACATCTTTTAAAGATATTTATTTTATTTACCAATTTTCAAATATCTGTAGCAGGCATCTAAAGGATGGTAACGATAAATGTTTGTGGCATAATTAAAAAGTTAGGCCAGGGAGAGAGCTCAGCAGTTAGGAGCATGAGCTTTGCATATCTGGAACCAGAATTTGATCTCTCGCACTTCATGACTCCATGAGTCCTCCTAGTAGGAACTCCAGGAAAGGGGTGGTCCTATGTACTTCAGAGCTGTGGTAGTTTTCATCTTGGGGCTCTAGATTTGACCCTTCCTGCTGGTTGGCAAAGCTGTCAGAATACCCTGAGTTTGGGAGGCTTCAGTATCGCTGCCTCCCCAGAGGGAAAAAAAAAGTTCAATTTCTCAGTGTGATAAAATGAATAAATCACCAGATTCTGTGTTTTATAAAAAAGGTAAAATGTGGCACTTCTGTCCTAAATTTCAGATTCTTTTATTGATCACTTGACCACTAGACATCCCCTTATTCATCAATTTACTTGAGCATGTGCCAGTAACATTTCCATTTGACCCTATCACGTGCCAGTATAGCCCAATGGCATCTGGTTGCTTCAGGAATATGAAAAGCCTCACACCGTTCGTTCAGGGTCTTGACAAAGAAGTCTGACCATCTTGTAGGTGGGCGGTCACGTGATCTTTTGACATCCCGTGGGATCCAGTCGAACGGCTCTAGTCCAGTCATCATCTCCAAATCATGTTACATGTCCAGCTCATCTGATTTTCGATGCCTTGGCAAACAAGACAGTGTCCCTGACTCTGGAACAGCAATGGAGGCTGGAACTCTGGATTCCTTCTCTCACTTGAGTGGGGCGTGATATTCCAAGAATAGCTCTTTTGATTCCTTTTTGGGAGACCCGAATAGCATTCTCATCCTGCTTTTGTGGGACCCAGGTCTCTGAGGTGTATGTTAATGCAGGGAGAATGGATGTGCCCGGAGCCGGAGGTTCTTTGTCCTTTTAGCTATTTCTTCGATGCTCTTGAAGGCATTCCATGCCGCTCTCTTCCTCCTATGCTGCTCAGGTTTTAGGTCATTCATCATGTTGACTTCTCGACCTAGGTACACATAACTGCTGCATTCAGAGTGCACAGTTATACTTTTATTATTGAATGATTATGTCACATGGAAATAAGCTATTCCAATTATAATTTTAACAAAAGTCTCACAAACCCCAATGTCTGCTTTCTTCCTTAGATGTTCTAATTATGGATTTTGTAATGTTATTCAATTTATACCTCTGCTCATTGGGGCTCTCTGACTACTCAGAAAAGCAAAGGTAGGTGACCTTATTCAATTATACTTCTTTAAAAGATAGCTCCATGAATGATTTGCACAATTTGAATCTCATTTCTTTCATTTTCGTCCACTCCAATAGTGGTCATAGCTTACTCCTGGTTCAGGGATCACTCCTGACAGAGCTTGGTGAACTGTATGGGGTGCTGGGTATTGAACCCTGATCAACTGCATGCAAGGGAAGAACCTACCCACTGTACTAACTCTTGGCCCCACAAAATTTAGATCTTGCATCTAAAATATTTTACCTCCATTTCACTACCTCATTGATAGTTCCAAGCCAATATCCCATAGGCATTTATTTTAGTAAATAGAACCAACACGGATCACTCACTTAAGTCAAAAAACTATGTGCTCTTTCTTGTTCTTTTCTTTCTTCCACCATTCTTCTACTTCACCCCCACAAAATTCACCTGCAAATTCTAGCAATAATAGGCTTCAGCTAAACATTATAGTTGTTCATTCTGTATTTCTTTGAGTTATCAATCTTTGTCCAGAATTGTTGTAATTTCCCACCACACATCATTATTTTTCTGCTTTTGCTCATGCACTAACCTCATGCTGTATGGTTCTTAAATGCTCTTTAAAAACTAATTTCAATCACCTTGCCAATAATTTTCCTGAATTTGTGATCAGGTCCCAGCATACTTCTGCAGAATTAGGACCCATTTCTCCTTACATGAAGTTCAGTAGAAATGCCAAATTTGCAGAAGGAACCTGTTTTATTTCTCTTAAGTAGAAATTTCATAGCCATAGTTATGTATTTAGAACATCGATGACAATTTCTGATGGCATTGATTTTTTTTATGGTTTCACTGGGCTATAAGGGAACTGTGGCCATCTCATCTATTCTTAAATCCACTCTATCCTATGCCTGATGTGAGTTTCACTGTATCACTGTCTTCCCGTATATCCTGGATTTGCTCGAGCGGGCAACAGTAACATCTCGATACGTCCTGTCACATGCGAGATAGCCAAGGGCATCATCCCGCTCCAGGAACATAAAGAGCCTCAAACCATTCCATCAGGTCATGGGAATGAGGTCCATAATTGTTACTGGTATTTGGCATGTCAAATATGACACGGGTAGCTTGCCAGGTTCTGCCATCCTGATGTGAGTAGATACCTAATAAATACTTGTTGAATTAATGAATGTAGGCTATTCATAATAACAGGAATTTTTCCACACTGCATATTTGATATTTACCTGCTAATGAGATTATAAATATGTAAAAAATGAATTGTGCAAAATAAGCAATATAAAAAACGAATATTTCTTTGAGCATGTGAACTTTACATTTATTTTATTTCCAGGTCCCAAGTTATGATACAAGGGCTGCATTACTGTAGGATTTTTATGCCATTAATTATTTATAGTGCACTGAAATGATGTGTGCCAGAAAACAGATCCTGCTTCTAACAACTTTTAATCTATTCAATTTAATAGATTGTGTCTATCAAAGACATTGATAAATACAATCAAAAAAATTTACACATAGATTATTACAGGTTTAGTTGACGTTTTACTAATCACAATAGCTATCTTACATCATAGGAGAAGAAAACACTATTTAGAAAATCTTGTAAGCGATTAAAGGGCAGCTGTTTCAGGATCCAGGTGCTAAGGTGAAAATGGAAATTGATTCCTTTAATTCAATAATTTAGTTAATCATGATATAATGTGTCCAATTTTCCTATTGACTACATGATAGTTTTTATTTGGTTGAATTTTACAGTATTTAAAAATTATTATAACACCATGAGATAGACAGTTACAAAGCTGTTCATCATTGGATTTTGGTCATGGAGGGTTCTAGAATCCATCCCTCCAATAGTGCACATTTCCCACCACCAATGTCCTCTGTTGCCCCCACTCCCCAGTCTGCCTCATTGGCAGGCACTTCTCTCTCTCTCTCTCTCTCTCTCTATATATATATATATATATATATATATATATATATATATCTTTCTCTCTCTTTATTCTTTTATGCAAGGTGGTTTGCAGTATATACACCAAATAGTTACCATGAAAGTAGGTAAAGTACCTTTACCTTTACCTACTTTCAATACTTAGTTCTAGTCTAGCATTAACATTCCCAACTCTAGTTGGCAAACTGATCCCTTCTTTATCTTATTTAATCACTGTCCCACACACACTGTGGTAGATTCCAACCATTGACAAGTCCTTCTGACCCTGACAGGAATTTTATCTTCTATTTTCTCTTTTTAGACAGAGAAAATTTTTTGTAAAAGAGGAATTAATAGAGTAAAATAAGCTTTAAAATTCAGAACAAGATTGAAATAAATTGTCTTCAGGTGTAGGTTATTTCTTTAATTGGATTATGAATTCTATCTACATACAGAATTATTAAACATGAATGTTCATGTACATTAGTAAAAGTAAAAGCTGATTTGCTTGAACTAAGTGAGAGACTGGCTGCCTGCTCTCTTGGCCGCTCCTTCATTTACTGAGCCCTCTTCAGTTTTTCTCAACCTAGACATAGTGAAAACATAATGCCTTAAGTTTTCCATGTATGGGCGGAGCGATAGCCCAGCAGGTAGAGCGTTTGCCTTGCATGCGGCTGGCCCATGCCGGCCCGGGTTCGATCCCGGCATCCCATATGGTCCCCCGAGCACCGCCAGGAGTAATTCCTGAGTGCAGAGCCAGGAGAAACCCCTGAGCATTGCCGGGTGTGACCCAAAAAAAGTTTTCCATGTATGCATATAATTAACTTATCATTTCTGCATCTAGGAAAGTGCCTATTATACTCTATATTTTTGAGAAAATTGAGAAAGTAATTCATTTTACTTGTTCGTGATTCTGTAAGACAAAGAGTGGCAAAAGCAGTATAAAAAAGATTACCATATTATTATAAAAAACATGTTTATCACACTTGCTTGTAAAACTACTGCTCGTTTCCTATGCATTAAAGACATTGATAGTCAATCAAGACTCTCTTTTCTACTGTATCTGGTCAATGCTCATTGAAACCCCATGAATATTATACTCTAGGGCAGCTATTATCTATCAATCAAATTAATATTGCAAGATGAAACCAACTGTCATTCACATGTGACAGGTATTTAAAGTGATTAAAGATATGGATGAAGAAATGATGATTGTAACTGGGAAGCAACATACATATAAAGTATAAGGTAAATCATAATATAACAAATAATGCTGCAATATATATGTAGTGTATTTATTATAATACATTAATTATTTAGATTAATTGAAATGTCATTATTTTTCATAAGTGGTCTTATATTTGTCTTGTATATAGGTAACTGTAAATACAAGTGAAAACACAATTATGTATTTTGTTATAAGAAGAATGGTGTCCCTTATAGTGACCGAAAAGAGAAATTTAGCATTTTTATCAAGATGGTAAACTTTGCTAAGAAAGTTTAAATATTAAAAAAATTAACCTTAGGAATTATCACAAACGTGTGGGAGTCAGAGGTTAGGTAAGACAGAAAATGGAACATTGTGCTAACAATTGTCGGGGGTACTAATGCCAACCTAGAACTGGGCATTAAATAGAGGCAAAAGATACACATGACAGCCCTTTAATGTATGTTCTGTAATCCATAGTCTGGAAGGTAAGGGAAAGAGAAGAAAGAGAGAAAGGGGAAGAGAAATAAAGACCTGCCATGGAAGGGGGCTGAGGGAGGAGGGGAGGGAACCGGGATGTTGGTGGTGGGAGATGGGGCACTGGTGGAGGGATGGGTGCTGGAACACTGTATGACCAAACCCAAATGTGAACTTTTAATTGTATATCTTTGTAATTGTAAAAATAAAAAGTACCTTAGGAAGTGATTCTTTTCTTTTTGTGTGTTTGCAGAGAGATTGTACACATAGGTCTCTCATACAGAGTGTTAGTGCATTGAAGATCCTATGGTGGAAGGAATAACCATATTCTCTATCCTACAATATTCTTCCTCTGAACAGAGAACTGTATATTACTGAACTTCTCCAGTTTCACTTTTTCGAACTATTCTCATAGTCATAAATGAGGAATTTGACATTTTGACAACTCACAAACTTATCCTCACATATTTTGAAGTAGAACATGTAGGATGTGAAAGAATAAAGAAAACAATGATGTTTCATGTAGTATATTCTCGTCTCCTTTCTCTATATCTTTATATTTTCTACTAGATCCATATACTGTGCTTGTATTCATGATTAATTTTACTTGAACTTTGAACTTAAAATAAATTTCATTTATTATATTTTTTATTTACTTAGCTGACATTTTGACCCTTCGATCTATCCCAAATCTTGTACTATTGTTGGGTAGAGTGCCACAAAGTGAAACTGATGTTTCTATTGCCAGGACTAATAATAATTGAAGTAATTAATTTATATGCTCATATATTATAAGAATCTTACATCTGAGTTTTATGTTATCTTTTGTCATGCCAAAAACTCCATAAATTGACAGTGGTTATTTCTGTCTTTTGGTCTAAGAAACCCAGCATATGCTTATTCATTGAGTTGGATTGCTTGAACCATCAGAAAATAAAAAAAGAAAGAAACCTATTTCATAAACATTTACCAAGGTCAACTTCTGACTGGTAGACGAGCTCAATTTAAACTATTGAGTCCTATTTCTTATTTACCTTATCACACTATTTAGTTTCTTGTCTGGCCTATAATTTTTGCTTAGTAATTATATAAATAATGCAGAATGTTAAGCATATAGCATTGAAATATAATCATTATCCTTGACCTTATAGACCTCCAAGAATACTCTAAAAAAGTTTTGTATGTGGTCCTGAAAGAGCAAGTGGAGACAAGAGATGAGCTTCAGAAATGGTCCTGACATTTTTATGATACTAGATCACGTCAACAGGAGTGCCAGAAAAGAAAGATTTAAGAAAGGAAAGAGTATATGGAAGAATTTGGAAATAATTTTCAACTAGTTGCTTTAGAGGTGCAACTGAGATACCAGGTAGATTCCCCATAACTAATTGGGTATTCCAGCCTGAAGTTTATAAGCAATTTTAGAGTGAATACAGAGATTTGGAAGGCATGAAAAACATGAAAAAAATGATAGTGACTTATAGAAATATATGATAGTTAAAGAAGGGTGGGGAAGCAGGCATTTTTTTAGAAGATATGGTTCTGTAAACCATGCATTTTATGCATAAAACTTTACCATTAACAGTATTGTTAATTGTGGTGCTTAAAATAAGTAGAGTCAATTGAAAAGAGAAGAAAGAAACCTAAGATGAAGCCAAAGAAAAACTAAAACAGGGGCTAAGGCCAAGATTCAATGTGAGAGTTGAGCATTTATTTATTTTTTATTTTCCCCTTTTAATTGATCATATTGAGATACACATTAACAAATATCATGATTTGTTTTGGTTTTCAGTCATATAATTTTCCTGCACCCATTCCTTCACCACTGTATATTTCCCACCAGTATCCTGTTCCCTTCTGGCCTCCCTCCAGCCTGCGTTTGTAAAAAGATAATTTTCTTTTCTCCCTCTTTCTCTTTCCACTTAGGCATTATTATTTTTAATATAGATACTGAAAGGTTCACTTGTATATCACTTTGCCTCTGTTCAGAACTCAGTTCTTGTCTAGAGTGATAAATTCCAACTGTCATTACTACAATGGTCCAGTCTCTGCCCTAACTACACTACCCTAACCACACACTTATGGCAAGCCTCTAGCTCTGGATCAGTTATCCTGCCCCTTACTTCCACTGTCTTTGGTGAGTAGTCTAATACTTTGATATTTATATTCCAGAAATGAGTACAATCATTTTATGTCTGTCCCTCGCTCTCTCGACATATTCACTCAGCATGATGCTTTCCATGTCCATCCATGTATAAGCCAATTTCATGACTTTATTTGATCGAGTAGTATTCCGTTATGTAGGTGTACTGTTGTTTCCTTATCCAGTCGTATCTTGTTGGGCACTTGGGTTCTTTTCAGATTCTGGCTATTGTGAAAGAGTAGCAATGAACATAGAAGTGCAGGTAACTTTTTTGCATTGAGTCTCTGGGGTATATTTTCAGGGAGCAGTATTTCTGGTTGCATGGATGCTAAATTTCTAGTCTTTGGGGGGGATATCCATATTATTTTCCAGAAAGACTGGACCAGTAAGTATTACCAGCAGCAATTGTGAATAAGTATTTAAAGGGCGTGTGAGAGAAGTAGACTCTTCAAAGAAGTATACTGTCAGACAAAAAATCAAAAAATAAATTATCCATATGCCTCATTTTACTCCTCTCTGTACTTATGCCTCACATAATGTGACTTTCAAGATTTCATTATCAAAACTATAGAGCTAATTGTTCCTGGTTCTTGTGGCTCATGGTAGAACAATGCCTAGCATGTGTAAGAATCTAAGATCCATTCTCAGCACTTTTTTGTTCCTAAACACTATTGGGAGTGGCCTTCTGAGCACTAAGCTGGAAGTAATTCCCACACTATTGGGGGAAGCTTCCTATTTCCCTAACAGAAGAAAAAAATAATTTGGAGCTGTTGCCCATATATGTATCTTATTGAATATTAAACATGTATTTGCCAACTGAATGCAGCAGATGTGATAGTTTACCACTATGAAGTCTTAAGTGATTTCACAGCCGAAAACTCAGTGTATAAAACCAGCTGGGCATGGAGAAGAGATCTGGAGCAGAGAAAGGCCATGTCAGTTAAATACATTGTTCACCAATCATTCCCTAGCCAAAGCAGCATTGATCTACAAAATAAAAGAGTGAACTAAAACACTAGAGAGCTTCCGAGCTTAGTACTCCCCAAACTACCAATTTATAGAATTTTAAGCTAATTAGCTGTTTTATGCCACTCACCAGCTTATGGGAGAATGTGTCACCCACTAAAAGCTAGCTGACATAGAGATTGAGATAGAGATGGATGCAATCAAACATATGTTAAGGTCAAGAAATAGTAAAGGCAAGGAATTTTCAAAAGAAAAGATGATGGACAGCAAGATGAGTTATTCCAAAAATTACAAAGAACAGAGTAGCAGGAGTTCTAGGTTTCACAATGAGTAATAGTCTACTGATCTCTCAAAGAAGTAACAGAAGCAGGACGGGGAGATTGATGTCAGGAGAAATGAAAACAAAGCCAAACTTCCTATACAAGGTAATTAAGAAAAAGTTCCCTACTTAAGAAGGAAAAATGAGACGCAAGGGAGTGATACTTTTTCACATGATGGTGTTTAGTATTTTCAATTATAAAACTGAGGTTGGACTTGATGATTGTGGAAAATGCTTTCTTTTCTTATATTTGGGAGACATAGTGTGGCAGCAATACTCACATATTGTGAAACAAAAATGAGCGGTGTGATCCCAAATATTTCCCCCTTTAATACCTATACAGTATCTTTAAGATTAAACAGGAAAAATTCTGAATTTATAATATAACAAAAATGATAATATTGAAAATATTAATGCAAACATTTATGTACTATCATTACAGATTTCCCTAAATGCCATATGACATGGCACCACACTACCTAGTCCAAAGCATGTGCTAAACAAATTTTGTTATCAACCAACTTCCTCATCATCATCACACACTATAAAAGCTTAAATATTTTCTATCATTTCAGTCCAAATCTTCTTTACCATACCCCCTGTATATCATTATTATTATTATTATTATTATTATTATTATTATTTTCAACATCCGGACTCCACAGTTCATCAGAGCTCCACCCAGCAGAAAAGCTAATCTTTCCCCATTCATCAATACATGCACTAGATGAGTGGCTACTACAAGAGTATCCCACCCATATGGCGGAGCCTGGCAAGCTACCCATGTCATATTTGATATGCCAAGAAGAAGTAACAATTATAGAAATTATAGACCTCATTCCTATGAACTAAAGGAATGATTTGAGGCTCTTCATGTTCCTGGAGCGAACAGTTACCCTTGGGCTACACTAGCATGTGACAAGACGTATGGAGATGTTACTGGTGCCCGCTTGAGCAAATCAATGAACAATGGGAAGACAAGTGATACAAGTGATAATTATTAAACATCCCCCTGGGATGAGCCCAGAGCCTGGCAGAGCCTGGCAGACTGCCATTATGTATACAATATGGCAAAAACTAACAATAATGGATCTCATTCCCAACGAGTGGAGATGTTACTGGCACCTGCTCGAGCAAATCGACAAACAACGGGAAGACAAGTGAGCAGTGATATTATTACTATTATTATTACTATTACTATTATTATTAAACAGCAATGCTATGTGAATTTAGACTATTTGACAGTCTCATAGGTTTCTTACATTATCACCTTTGAATTTACTGAACTTCGTCATATGGCTTCTTTTGGCCACCATTGCTTCTTCCCTGGGTTTCTAATAGATGAAAACCAGGGTTAGGATGACTTAAAACTGTGACTAAAGATTTAAATTTTAGTTGCTGGCAATGCAGGAAACAAGATATACTAACCAGAAATCTCGGTCCTATGAAATCATTCACAGGGGAGGAGGCAAATGCAAACCTTCAAATGTTAATTATAATATTTTACTTGTGCACAAGGTAATCAATGGTGTGCACGATGATGACCTTGCTTGATCAGTAGAATATTACTTTACATTTATATTTTGTTTTCTAAGGTAAAACATTTCTAAGGCTGAGATTGTAAGGCAAATGTGGTTTGAGTTGAGGAAAGGCAAGGGCAGTGCAGAAGACAGTCAAGCAGGGTTGGCCTTGATATGACAGATGGAGATGAAGACCCAGTAACATTCACGTTACCTGATATAGCTTTTGCATGAGGAGTCCCAGAATTTTGGGGGTAATTATAGAAAATTAAACAAACATGGCATTATTTCCTTATTGTAAAAATCATATAAAAATATTTAGAATGTGGTTTTGGGATAATAAAGAACAGTGTTATCTGGGGAAAAAATTATTCATGCAGAAAACTTCTGTTCAACACAGCAGACTATGAATAAGGTTACTGATTCTTCTAAAGTAAGAAATAATTTTAAGTGCAATTTTAAATATTTTATACAAATAATTCTATTAGTATTCACAAGAATGTGATTTTATAGAACTACTATAAGTAAAATTCTTTTATTTTTTCCTCATAAACCATTATTTCTGTGTATAGTATGTACCATACTTTAAAATGTGCATTGCTGGGGCTGGAGTGATAGTACAGTGGTTAGGGCATTAGCCTTGCAAGCGGCCACCCCAGCTTCGATCCATCCCATATTGCATGTGTGTCCTTTGAGCACTGTCGGGAGTAATTCTTGAGTGCAGAACCAGGAGTAACCCTGAGCATCACAGGTGTGGCCCAGAAAGCAAAAGAACAACAACAAAAAAATAAAGTATATTTTACTATTATTTCAAACTTCAAACCCATTTCTAACTAACATCATAATATTAACCCCTAGTTACCAGCTTTTAAATATTTCATTTAATGCATGAACTCAAAACCAAATCTAATAAATATTTTTTCAAGTTAAGAACAAAGAATTAAGTAGGAAGCTAAAATTTGCTAATAAAAATTAAAACTGATACCAATGCACACAAACAGAAAAATTTAATAAATAGATACATAACATCTGGGCTTTCAAAAACCTCCAATCAGCAAGCATGACACACATATAAGTTTCACAAATGTAATTTCTCTTTATTTTATTACCTAAGAGCATTAGACTATACTTTCTTGACTGTAATAATTGTTTGCAGTTAATTACAAATGAAACAGAAGTGCTGGTAATATTGGAGACTTGTACTCTGCATAAAACTGGAAATTACAGCTATTACTCTTAGTTGCTAGAGAATATTAGGTCATAGATGCTAATTAGCACTTCATAGATCTCCTACAGGGGGAAATCTCATTACTATACAAAACTGTCTTGCTAGTCAAACCCAACGTTCAAAGTACTTTTGCCCACATTTTTTGTTTGAGCAATTATAAGGTATAATAAAACTAAAGATGAGTGTGTGTATGATAGAGAGAGAGAAAGAGAGAGAGAGACCATAAAGGTTAGCCTGTACAGGTTCATATTTCTTAGCTCCTTCAAGCAAAACCATTTTATCATTTGAGTCTCACAAGTAATGTGTAGGGACCAATAACAAACAAAAGTTTTAATCGACACAGAATGGAAACATTAGGTCACCCATTAAATACCTATCCCCTAAAAAATTAGAGAACAAAACATCTGGGTATTGTGTGAGAAATGAGTATAATTCTTCGTTCATCTCAATATCTAACTTATTATATAGCTATAGAACATGCATTAATAATTGTTAAGAAAACTTTCTGCTCCTCTAATGTTTGTGTGTAAATGTACTTGTGTGTTCCAGAATAGATATATAAATGATTTAAAATTCTTTTACTTAATGCAAATACTATTTATGCTGCAGTATAAAATTTTATCTTACTACGTAGGCAGTGTTTTTGCTTTGATTTGATTTTGTTTGATTTGTAGAACCAAGTTAGTAGTCCTGATATTTTTAGATATATGTAATATACATATACATTAGACATATGTATATTATAAGTTGTATGAAATTTTATTTTATACAGAGCTATAATTACATGTATATGTCTAGAGTCTCACACTATCCATAAGCTATTAGGCTTCTAGACCCTGTGGTCAAAACATTCAGTAAATGGTTTTGTTGTAAGAAATTTATTTTATACAGGTAGGATAGTTTTGTGATGATGTTGCCCAAACAACAATTTTTTTTTACTGTCACTGACACTGATAAGCCTTTAAGACAAAAAAGAAAAAGCAGGGGCCAGAACAATAATCCAGCAATAGTTATTTGCCTTGCACACAGCCAAAGTGGGTTCGATCCCCAACATCCCATATGGTCCCCCGAGCACTGTCAGAAGTAATTCCTGAGTGCAGGGCCAGGAGTAAAGCCAGATCATTGCTGGGAGTGACCCCAAAAGCCAAAAAAAAAAAGAAATAAAGACTAATTGATTTCATATATCTGTATTCACAGTTTCTACTCTTGTACTATGGGTGACTATATAACATATTGAGAGCAGACAGAAGCAATAATTCCTTTTATATAAAATGAAAATTATAAATCTGTAGCATAAGACTTTTAAAAATATGTTTTGTAAAGCATTTTTAGGTCTGATATTTTGAAGTCGCTCACGAAGTCACCCAGGAGGGATGGCAGGTTCTAGCCCTGACCCGCCACCCCAGCAGAGCCTTGCAACAAGCCAGATGACACCCCACTCCATGAGGGCCTCCATTTTCCACATCCGGTCTTTCCTTTTTGTCAGAACTCCACCCAGCAGACCAGCCTATCACAGCCCTGCTCACACGGCTGCAAGCAGGCACGCAGTTCATCAATAAATGCTGGATTTAGAGATGACTACAAGAGTATGCTACCCACACGGCAGAGCCTGGCAAGCTACCCATGTCGTATTTGACATGCCAAATACCAGTAACAATTTTAGACCTCATTCCCTTGGCCTGATGGAATGGTTTGAGGCTCTTTATGTTCTTGGAGCAAGCAGGTGCCCTTGGGCTCTACTAGCATGAGACAGGACATATGGAGATGTTACTGGTGCCGCTCGAGCCAATCGATGATGAACGGGAAGAACAGTGATACAGTGATCTTCTGTATATAATCTTTGTAACAATCTTAATGAGTTCCCTCAAAGTAGAGACTTTTGGATGCCAGTTTCTGTAAAATGGGAACATTTCATATGTTAATTTATTAAAATTCTTATATGGGCCCCAGCACATATGCAATTTAATTAGAATTCAATCATTTGGAGAAAACAATAGTCAAAGAAAGAAAAGCAAATTAAAATGTCCTCCTGAGGTCCTGGAAAGATAGTATAGGAATAAGGTGCTTGCCTGGCATATTACTGACCAAGGTAAAATCCAGGCACCACATATGGTCGGTCCCCTGAGCACCACCAGAAGTGATTCCTGAGCACAAAGCCAGGAGTAAGAACTAAGCAATATCAGGTGTGGGCTCAACACGAAGCAAAAAAGCCAACCTAAATTATTTGTAAATCAAACAAATTTAGATAAAGCAAAAAATACTGCCCGCCATCTTGATTTTTATTTTTTTGTCCCACATTATTTAAACATCATGGTTTACAAAGTTGATCAAGATGATTTATTACGAGGGGGAGAGAGATAAATAAAGAGAGACAGAGAGAGAGAGAGAGAGAGAGAAGAAAAGTGCCTGCCATAGAGGCAGGTGGTGGGGGAAGGGAATCTGGGGACCTTGGTGTTGAGAAATGTGCACTTGTGGAGGGATGGTGTTAGAACACTGTATGACTGAAACCCAATCATGAACAGTTTTGTAAAGGTCTATCTCATGGTGATTTAATTTTAAAAAAGTAATTTTCAAGATGCTTGTTAAGTTGGCAGGCTGGGATGGGGATGGGAAAGGGTGGAAGAGGGAATCTGAGAACACTGGTGAAGAGAAAATCAACCTAGTGGCGGGATCAGTGATGGAATATTGTATGTCTAAAATCCAACGATGAATCACTTATAAATCATGGTTATTTCATAAAATAAAATTTTAGAAAGAATAAAAAAATATTGCCTGCTTAGTAAGACTCAGTTTTATTTTGAAGCATAAATACCGTTTACATTAAGCAAAATAATTTTATATCCTTTATATATATTCTGGGACACACATGAGAATGTATACACACAAACTCTAGTGGAGCAGAAAGTTTTCTTAATAAGTGAGACAGAGAAAGAACTGGGAATAAATCAGAGCTTAGGATATATGGGCTCTTTCTATTAAAGAAGGCATATTCATTTCTTTTCTATGTAATGGCATGCCCCACTTTTAATTGGACTCTTTTCTTTTCTCAGAAATGGTACATCCATTTTCATCTCTGGAAGTAAAATTAATTAAAGGAGCAATAACTTGTAAAAATTAGATGAGTAAATCTTTCTTTCCTGTATAATATCAGAGGCTCCATGTGATACAAAATGCCTTTGCTCTTCTAAGCTCTTGTCAAGCACAAACACAGGCTGGAATCAGATATAAATAAACTGAGTTCATTCAGCAGAGGAAGGAAAAGATGGAGGCTTAGTGAGAAAGAGTAAGAGAAGCAAGTAACTTGATTAAAGCCCAAATCCAAAACTTAAAAAACAAAATAAATTCCTGAATCAAAAAAACAGAAGGTGGGAGGTCGGAAACTGCTAAGAGTATCCTTTTGTGCTCACTATGTGCCCATTTTGCAGGAAGAGCATTATTTCCTTGGCCTTTTCCCTTTAACAAGCATACTGTTCTAGATTTTAATTTTGTTATAGTTGAGGTTCAATTATTGATACAGAAAGTTGTTGTGCACCACTGCCACGGAAATACACAAGATGATCTATCAAACCCTAATTATTTGGTCTGAATGAAGCTGCACTATGGGCAGTTTTCCTTCCAAATATTCTGACCTACTGTCTTCTCAAAAGTTCTTACTTTGTCAGGTCATCTGTTATGACTTAACTTCAGAATTCATGCCGCTATTGCCATCACTATTGCCATTTGTTCTTTGCTGTATCTACCTACTGATTAAAAAAAAAGAAGCATGGTATTCAATTTTTCTTCATTTTATACTAAGGTCAATTTATTGATATTTTTATTAGAAATTTCAGTTAAGGAAAATGGCATATTTTCTATAAAGAATAATTATATATATATTAACATTTTAGTGTCTGTCTTCTATATAAAACTACTATAATGCCTGATATTTATAATTCATATGTAATTTTACATGTTGATTCTTAAATTAACTTAAAACTGTGCATGAAAGTGTGTGTTTGTGTGTGTGTGCATGCGCATATGCATATCTTATTTTCCATCTAGTCTACCAGTAGAGCTACCTGTTCTGCCAAAAGCAAAGAGAGTTACATTTCCCTGGAGCTGTCCAGTGGAAGTCTACTTCTCTCCCACTCAAGTTATAAGAAGTAAATGAGAGGTTTTCAGCACTTCAGACTTTGATTGATGAATTCATTAATTCACCTTTTCAAATTGAAAACTTATGTTTTAAATATTTTATCTACAATTTGCAAGTTGGCATTTTTGAATGGCTTTAGAAAATTAGACAATGTTTAAGAGAAAGGTTAAACTGTTTACCTTGGGCGTCAGGCCCCTATTTAATTCAGAGTAAGAGGCATGGTTTTCCCCCCTTGCTATCTCCTGAGCACAGGTATCACCCACCATGAAGAACATCTTGTAGTAAGGCTTTAAAATAAAACAAATGGATATAGGAGACATTCAAAATTTATCTCCCAAGGTGAGAGTCTTTGTAGCATAGAAATTTGGATACGATTCAACAAAGGTTTGGTTCTTTTTTCATTTTGCATATCATTATTAGCTTTTATACAATGATGGAACAGCCATTACCCAAGCAAAACTTTCCACCCAAGTTTTAGGCACTTTAATGTAGACTACATCCAGTAATTGATACTAAATCCTCTCTCTAGACTCCCAAGATAACTGAATATATGCTTATAAACTCTACTTGGAGCACACAGAGCTTTCAGTTCACTGAACAATTTATTTCAGATTTAAGAAAACATCTATCATGTGTATAGACAATGAGGCATCAGAGAAACTCGATAGTATAAGCAGTGCCATTTCCTTTTCTCACCAAAGTTTCACTTCCTCCTCTTCTATAATTCTTGATCTGATTTTGGCTACTTTTAGGAATTTGTGAAGAAATAAAGTAATTACAATAGATCTTTCCGTTTTCTACCAATTGACCATAAGTAAACCTAATCTTGTATTTCTCTTCTTAAAGTGGGACAATCAATATTACTGAGTAATAATATGCAAATGACCATTTAGTCTTGCATGTAAGATAATGTAGAGTAGACACAAATGTGCATGCAGATACATATCTTGGAACAAATTGCAGAATAATTCACATAAATGAGGTTTTCTTTAAAAACATCTTAACACTGAAAGAGAAGTCTTGTTTTTAGTGTCCTACTACTTAAATGTAATCTTAGCCCAATCAGTTCACACATGCAGAATATTAAGCAGGCAGGTAAGTGTAACAATAGAGGATTTCTGAGTCACAGGAGGAAGGATTGTTAACAATATATGGAGTTTTATCCATATTAAAATTAGAAATCTGCCTTTCCTTCATGGTGACCCCGTTATATTGCTGCACACAGCCATGTATTCCTGGTTTCATTCCCAGTCTTTAATTTGTATTTGAAAAATATGTCAGTGTTTAGGCAGATGTCCCCAGTATATAAGGTAATGCTGTGATGAATTATTCACTTGAGAAAATAGGATTCTAGAGACCCATCCCACTGACATAAATGCATATCTGAAAATATAACTCTATCAAGAAGGCAATTAGAATTTACTATACATTTACATTTACACAGCTTTATGTTTTTATCTATTTATTTATTTATTTTTGCTTTTGGGGTCACATCCGGCAATGCTCAGGGGATGTTCCTGGCTCTGCACTGAGGAATTACTCCTGGCTCTGCACTGAGGAGTTACTCCTGGTCGTGCTCTAGGGACCACATGGATTGCCGGGGATGCCAGGGATCAAACTTGGGTTGGCTGCATGAAAGGCAAATGCCCTACCTGCTGTGCTATCACTTCCGCCCCATATTTACACAGTTTTACTCAATGTTTTCAAAAAATACTTTTCCTAACATTTTTATTCCAAATAACTTTTCAGGAGTTTGTCTCCTGAGTTAAGTTAGATATTTTTAATATGAAAAATAACTTCCACTGTCCTGAGGAGGAAATACCATTGTATTTTCCAAATGAACCCTGTATTGTTTTTCATCTACATCAACATGCATTCACTGATGAAGCATCAGGAAAATGATCACTAATAGTTAATGAAAGGATTGGAACAAAGTGGGAAAACTGGGCAGCGACATGTAAAAAAATGAATTTGGACCTGTGTCTAACACCATGAACAAAAATCAGATCAAAATGGATTAAAGATCTCAATATCAGACTTGAATCCATAAAGTACATTGAAGAAAATATAGGAAAAACCCTCCACGACATTGAAGCTAAAGGCATCTTCAAAGGTGAAACATCACTAACAAAGCAACTAGAAGAAAGGATAAACATATGGGACTGCATGAAACTAAAAAGCTTCTGCACCTCAAAAGAAACAGTGACTAAGATACAAAAGCAGTCCACAGAATGGGATAGAATATTCACCCAATACCCATCTGATAAGGGGTTAATATCCAGGATATATCAGGCACTGGTAGAACTTTACAAGAAGAAAACAAACAACCCCATCAAAAAATGGGGAGAAGAAATGAACAGAAACTTCAGCAAGGAAGAAATTGAATGGCCAAAAAACATATAAAAAATGCTCATCATCACTAATCATCAGAGAGATGCAAATCAAAACAACAATGAGATACCACTTTACACCACAGAGACTGGCACATATTCAAAAGAGCAAGAACAACAAGTGCTGGCGTGGATGTGGGGAAAAGGGGACACTCATCCACTGTTGGTGGGAATGCCGGCTGGTACAGCCTTTCTGGAAAACAATATGGACATTCCTCCAAAGACTAGAAATTGAACTCCCATTTGACCCAGCCATACCACTCCTGGGAATCTACTCTGGGAAACCAAAAATACACAGCGGAAACACCATCCCTACTTTTATGTTCATAGCAGCATTATTCACAATAGCCAGAATCTGGAAGCAACCAGAGTGCCCGAAAATCGATGACTGGATAAAGAAGCTTTGGTACATCTACACAATGGAATACTATGCAGCTATTAGGAAAAGTGAAGTTATAAAATTTGCCTATAAATGGATGGACATGGAGAAGATTATGTTGAGCGAAATTAGCCAGAAGGAGAGAGACAGATACAGAATGACTGCATTTATTTGCATGGCATAAATATATATGTACATATTATGATACCAATATCCAAGGTCAAGTGAAACATATATCAGGAGGTCTTGTCAAAGGTGGAAATTATCACAAACGTGTGGGAGTCAGAGGTTAGGTAAGACAGAAAATGGAACAGGGTGCTAATAATTGTCGAGGGAACTAATGCAACCTAGAGCTGAGCATTAAATAGAGGCAAAAGGATACACATGACAACCTTTTAATGTATGTTCTGTAATCCATAGTCTGGAAGGGAAGGAAAAGAGAAAGAGAGAGAAAGGGAAAGAAATAAAAAACCAGCCATGGAGGTGGGCTAGGGAAGGGGAGGGAACCGGGGATGTTGGTGGTGGGAGATGGGCACTGGTGTAGGGACGGGTGCTGGAACACTGTATGACCAAAACCCAAACATGAACTTTTTAATTGTATATCTTTTTATTTGTATATCTCACGCTGGTATAATAAAATACTTAAAAAAAACAAAGTCTTACCTGCCTTCCTTGCATGAACTGCATCATCTTAAAACAGAAAAATGAAGATATTGGGGCCTGGGGCAATAGTACAGCCAAGTACAATCAAGAGGGCAATTAGAATTTACTACAGTTTTACATTTATAAATTTTACATTTACACAGATTTATTTATATATTTATCTAGTTATATATTTATTTGTTTATTTATAAGGTACTTGGCTTACACCCGGCCAACCAGGATTTGATCCCTGGCACCCCTATGGCTCCTCAAGCAGTCCAGGAGTGATCATGGGCCGCACAGCCAGAAGCAATCCCTGAGCATCACCTGGTACAGCTAACAAGAACAATTTATATTACTAAGGAGTTTCACTTTCACTTTACTTTCAAAGGCTGGGGAAGTTCTTCCTCTCTCCTCTCTCCCCATTCTATTCCTCCCTTCAATTCTTCCTTTCTTCCTTCCTTCCTTAATTCCTTCATCCTTCCTTCCTTCCTTCCTTCCTTCCTTCCTTCATTCCTTCCTTCCTTCCTTCCTTCCTTCCTTCCTTCCTTAATTCCTTCATCCTTCCTTCCTTCCTTCCTTCCTTCCTTCCTCCTTCCTTCCTTCCTTTCTTCCTTTCTTCCTTCCTTCCTTCCTTCCTTCCTTCCTTCCTTCCTTTCTTCCTTCCTTCCTTCCTTCCTTCCTTCCTTCCTTCCTTCCTTCCTTTCTTTCTTTCTTCCTTCCTTTCTTTCTTCCTTCCTTCCTTTCTTCCTTCCTTGCTTGCTTGCTTGCTTGCTTGCTTTCTTGCTTTCTTGCTTGCTTGCTTGCTTTCTTCCCTTTATTTCAAATGGTTACTCATCCTTTCTTAAAAATAGTGGCTTTGTGTAGACTTAATCTAAGCCGTTTAGAATCTGTGTGTTGCACTTTCAATACTCTTACATTTCAGAAGGTATTTCAATAAATTAAAAGGTCCAAAGAACACTGAGCAAATCCACAGTAATTATAACACAATGAGGAGCACTGCACAATGTTTTGGTGCCATGTCTGAAAGCATCCTAAGTGTATATTTCATTATCCTTTTGTGCCATTCACTTACATGTTTTAAACCACGCCTTACCCCACTCTGGTCAGATAATGAAGCAAAGTTCTTTCATGCTTCATCAAGCTTAACACACACTATGCATCTACTTTTTTCAACCTTTGGAGAGAAAATTCTGTTAAAAGCTATCTCCACATGTATTTAGCAAAAAACACAAGTTTTACCCATTGAGTTAAATTTGTGTTGTCTCTTGAAAATGTTAAATTCTTTAAATCTGAACTCTAAGTTCTGATTTCATACAGCTTTATATATACGTGTACATACACTTATATATACATATATATAAAATATTTCATGATATGTTAACATTTTGACAGATTTTTTTACTGAACAATTGTTTTTACTGTCACTTGGCCTCCCCCCACTTCCCTGACATACACTATCATCCTGATTTCCCATTCATGTCAAGTTTTTATTTCTTATAGCACTTCCGTAGACTAATAATCATATGTTCTATTTATTTCCGTATGCTCCCTCTTTAACAAAGTCTAATTTGTCCTCCTTTTGTTGTCATGAACATCTGCCCCCTCACAGACTGTTGAATCCTTTTAAAGTAAGATAATCTGCCAAGTGCAAGTAAATATGTACTGCCACACACCCCTGCATAAAAAGAAATGCATTTCCCCAATTTTTTTAGTATTAGGCTCTAAGAAACAATAACTACATTTAAAAAAAAATAGAACAATTCAAGGGTGACAAGACAGCAAATCTCTAAGAAGACAATTTCTTATGGTAGCCACATTATCCTTTTTTTTTTGCATTTTCTTTTCTGTTTAGCATTAGAAATGAATTTTCTTTGGTGGGAAATATAAACTAGACCAACCAACTTAAATATTTGTTGCCCAATCTGGAATTTACTGTGCAATTAATTTTCAGCATGGAATCAAAGACGCAAACTACAAAAGCCAATTTGAATCTCAGAAAATACTTCTTAAATCATAGCTGATATAACAATTTATACATGAATTTGCTCTTTAAAATAAAATGTGCTATTAAAAAATACTATGTTTGCCTGCCATAGAGACAGGCTGGGCCAGAAGAGTTTGAGGGTGGCAGTAAGGTAAAGGGGCACATTGATGGTGGGAAATGTGCAGTGGTGGAGGGATGGGTGTTGGAATATTGTGTGACTGAAACCCAATCATGAACTGCCTTCTAACTGTCATGGTGATTCAATAAAATAATTTTTTAAAAGAAAAATAAATAATAATTTATCTTTTGATTTTTTCTACTAAGGGCACATGCCAAATATGTCAAAGATCACTTCTGTCAGGGCTTTGGGTACAATATGGGCATCAAATCCTTGTCAGCCATGTGGAATGCATGTAACTTACTTGTTATACTATCTCTCTAGCCCAGAAATAGAAATCTTGGAACAGTCGTGTTAATCCACCATCTTAACAACCTTTCATTTAGAAAATTTTAAATAGCCTTAGCATTTTACTTTATTAATATACAAATTAAGTATTATAAACTGTTCTTAGGGTGAGAATATTTCTTGGCATAAATGGCAAATTATAGGAGACAGTGGTCTTCTGAATATTAATTCCAAGAATAAGGAATTGATATTATACTTCTATGTATATATAGATGCTTATAGCTCCTCTCAAATTAATTGTGCTAATACCTCAATGCCTGTCTACCTTCCCAAAGACCAAAGAGATCACTGCTCATGAATAGATTTTAAAAAACAGCAAACTGCACACATACAAAATATTACTATTATTTAGCAATAGAAAGTAAATGTCTATCAAAAACACTATGGGGGGTTATAATATATCAATAACATCAATTACAATAATAGTTTTTAATAACATAAGTTAAATGTGTTTATTGAGACCTCACTTTATTTTGTAACATTGCTCTCACAAACTTTTGAAATGTTTTATTGAACTAAATTACTTTCAAATTATATCTATTGAAAGCATCAAAGGATTTTTCATAATGTATATGACTACATATACCCAAGTAGACTCATTTTGAACTATACAATTCTACTAAGAATTTTGGACAGTCACAGTCAGATGTGATTTCTAAATAGCAATATAATTTTTTTGTATATGATTGATCATTTCAGGTAAAATTTGGGCTGGAGTGATAGTACAGGGGATAGGGAATTTTGCTTGGCACATGGCTGACCAGAGTTTGATCCCTGCCATCCCACATGGTCCCCTGAGCACTACCAGGAGTAATTCCTATGTACAGATTATTGTGGTGCCACAGCCCCACACAAAAGATAAAAATATTATGATATAGTAAAATCTCATTATTTGATGCAGTTTCGTGTTCTCTAAAGTCACTGCAAAACTGAATTAGCAAATATTGAACCATTGCTTTTGTGAAAATTGTAGGGTCTGATTCCTATATATTTGATCACAACATTCTTATTAGTCAAGTAAAATACAATATTTTTTTAAAATGCGTTTCTGCTTAATGTCTCCTTCTTAATTAATGTATGTTGCTGATTCACTGACACATGCCTGAACAAAAATGATCAAATCGTTTATGTTCTTTGTGAGACATAACACAGCCTTCTTGTGCTTGTAACCAATAAATAGATGGTACTTGAGCACTATGCTTGGAGACCATTTTCACATCATAATCACCACCAAAAAAAATCCTTTACAAATAGAAAATATGGCACAAAAATAGATTGCCAAAAGTATAGCCTTATACAGTATGAGAGCTGAAATAGGAATAAGAAAGCCGGCTTGTATTTCTCAGCTGAGAATGTGAACTATGGGTGACAAAGTTTTTACTGCTCCATATATGCCACAAATGACCCCAAGAGCACTGTGAGTATAGACACTGGGGTTACAATATAGGTAGCAGAGAAGCAATCTGTGAATAGAGAATCTGTGAATGACTATTGTGTCGTCCAAAAGCCACAAAGATCTGATGCGTGACTAAATTAGCCAAACTCAGCTTATCATCGTAGCTTAAACCTTCTTGTGTGAACTTTCTCTTTGGTAAAAACCTTAAGAAATATTTAAGAAGCAGAGCTATAGAACTACTATTCACAGCTTAAGACTTACTTTCTCTCTGCCTCACTTAAACTCCTCTGTTTAAAAAGTCATGTTTTAAATGTGTTTGTTTACAAATTCTTTGCGTGAAATAGTTTAAATGATTATTTTTGAGGCATCATTTAGTGAATCTGGGAGTAATTTGCATAAACAAATTCCTCATGTGCTCTTACCCTCCCCAATTTCTTACATCCGAAGTAGTTTATAATTAACAGATGAAGAAAAAAAGGAATATTTCAGACAACTGTACTGATCTGAGATGGTTTTGCATTATTAGCTTAGCCATATTTGGAGGAAAGAAGAATCTATTCTTTCATATTAGTAAACTACTGCCATTACAACTGAAGAGTTCATTTGATTTCTCTACTTTTCACTGAAAAGTTTTGATTTTGTTACTTATCCAATGGGGAAGTTCAGTCTGGCATTGTCCCTTCAGAGCTCTGGCCATCTCACCCACTCATCCATCTCATCTCCTAAACCCAGATAAGTGAGAGATTTCATGAATGCACAAAGAGAGCACATCCTTTCTTAAGCACAGTTCAGATCCCATTCACTAAATAGCCTGTTAGGAACCATCTCCATCCAAATCTATACTTAAGATTGTTATTTAGTATATATTAAGCTTAGGTCTGAAATAATGAAAACACAATCTGATTATTTACCTGATTCTATTTTCTTTATAGATCTATTTTGGTTTGGGGTCACAGCTGGAGTTGCTTAGGGATGACTCCTGGCTCCGCACTCAGGAATTATTCCCGTGGTGCTGACCACACAGGCTGCTGGCGATTAAATCCAGGTTGGTCACATGCAAGACAAGAACCCTATCCACTTTACTATCTCTCCAGCCACCTTAGCTCATATTCTAATTAAATTATTTTTAGAAAACCGAAGAGTCAGGAGCCTGAGATACAATCTACAAGTTTGCAAATCACATAAGTTTGCTAATCACATAATCTCATCTGATAAATACAAACATAATATTTTGAGGCACTAATAAGAAAATTAAAGCTTAATGAACTAATAAATATACAAGTATTTTGAACTACTAAATATACAATTATTTTGTATACAGTCAGAGCCAATAGAAATGAGATCTTACCTAAAAACCAATGTATATAGAGTGAACATATAGTAATAACATTACTTATAAAATAAGCCTTTAACTCTTTATCATACCCGGCAGCTTCTTTTGACCTATAATTAATATTTTTTTTCTGTTTTTGTTTTATTTTAGAAAACAAATTTGGGAAAGTTGCATATTTTGAATGTCAGGAAACCTTATTAATAACCTTGAGTCTGAAATGGGTAGAAAATTCCATGTCTGCAAAACGAGTTCGAGCCCAGGTAGGCAGCTCCGAAGTGGGAAACAATGGGAATTTGTCAGATGGAGGTGGGGTCGCCCCTTCACCTCTCCATTTTGTCTGAGCCCCGTAGCCCCGTCCATGAGCTGCCCTGGGGTGACCAGCCATAGCATGCAGAGCCTCAGACGCAGCTGGGGAACTGGAACTCAGCTCTCCCCTAGCTCAGCTCACCATGAGGCCCCCAGGAGGATAGATGGGCTTTGGGTGTTGGCCCACCACCTCGGTGGGGTCCCAGAAGCAGCCAGATGAGACTCACCCACCACATTAGCCGCCGTTTCGCTGTCCAGAAGCTGACCATGAGGCCCCTAAGTCATGCGGCCACTTGTGGCCACGTGGTCCATCAAACTAGTGGAAACAGTTATGTCCTTTAATGTACTGCATTCTATGATGTGTAGGAAAGGTAGGCGGGAGGGAGAGATAGAGAGGAGAGAAAAGAAAGATATACAGAACCCACCAAGTAGTTGGGGTGTGGGTGGGGAGGGAGGTGGGGACATTGGTGATGGGAGATGGATTTGGGTGGAGGGATGGGTGTTGGAACACTGTAGAACCAAAACTCGAGCATGAGTATATTGCAATTGTATGTCTAAAAATGGTGTAATCAAATTTTAAAAAATAAAGAAAATTCCATGTCTGCACTAGAAAAACAAGCCACCCAATATGAGCTTTCTATTTCCATAGGAAAACAAAAGTCCTTATAAACTCCATTTGAGATCATGAAAACTAAGTGACTTGGACATAGAACCGTGTCAGCTTAGGAAGCAGTGAGTGGGCTAAACTGTTAGCTAATCATGCTCTTAATATATTTAAGCAACATTTAAATGACCAAGGAAACTGCAAACAGCTTTGGGTCAATTTCATATTTGCTCACATAAGTAATATTGATCAAAGTGACCAGGTAACTGCCAATCACCCAATTTTAAAGTCAGATTTCTATTTTTTATTTTAAGTAAGAAATCTGCTTTAGAATTAGATTTGGCAGCATTAGCTTTAGCTCATTATTATTTTTTAATTTTTTTCTACCCTGAATTGCTTTATCTCGGTCTGCAAAACCCATTTACCCTCAACATTTTAAGATTTCATTAAACCACACCTTACACATGAAATCCTAGAATAGCTGAATCAAATAGACTCTCATTTCCCACAAATTCCCTTTTAGCAACTGTTTTTCCCTATGGTACTCATTCAAATCCATAGTTCACTACCTAACTTTAAATCTGATCAATATATGCTTGTTTAGCCTCAGTGTTTTTATGGGTAATGCTTAAGCCAATTTAGCCTGTAAGCTTATAGTGGACTTTGTCTATACTGTATTTGACACATCATGGCTTATTCAATAAACACTTAACAGCAACCAAAGAATTAGACCAATGGACACATCACCTTTATAGATTTAATGGCTGACTGGTATGTTTAAAATATCTCCTAAAAATAGAGTAAATAAAGCATGAAGCATTTGAATGAACTGTCCTGAAAAACTTAGAACCTCAAATGATACTGCAACCAATTTTTAATAAAACAAAATCAAGCAATTTGTCTACATAAAGACAGATTTCATAGACATGTTGCTCTGAGCATTTTCTGCAGAAAGCGTTTTTCACTAACTGTTAGGTAGCTTTAGTTATTGAGCTCTCTGGGTTAGAAATAATTCTATTTTCATATTCATTTGAATAAATTATTGTTGCTTTATGTTATTTTAGCAAAAAAGACACCATAAAATTCTATCAATTTTACCATTTTACCACCTTGAGCTTAACATTCCAATGGATAGACACATATGTCTCATGTATATGGAAATTCAAGTTTCCAGTGCAAAAGCACCATCATTGTTTCATAAATAGTTCACTGGTCATCTATGAGGAAATTAATTTCTTTAGAGGAAGAATATTAGGTATTCTTCATAGAGCTGAGTTTCATGCATTTAGGGACTGTTGTATGGTCAACAAACTTTAATATCTAAGAAGCAGACATACACTAAAATCATCTTTGCCCTTCTTTAATTTATTTATAAATTATTTATTTTTATGATTTATTTATGCTTTACTTATAATTTCTAAAATAGAGATTGTGGAATGAACCTTCACAGGAGAATATTTGTCCCAAAGTTCACAAAAGCGAACCTGCCTGTTTCCAATTCATTGCAAAGTCCCAGTGGCCTTTAAAAATGTCAGATGAGGGCGGAGCGATAGCCCAGCGGATAGGGGCGTTTGCCTTGCGCGGCCGGCCTGTGCCGGCCCGGGTTCGATCCCGGCATCCCATATGGTCCCCGAGCACCGCCAGGAGTCATTCCTGAGTGCAGAGCCAGGAGAAACCCCTGAGCATCGCCGGGTGTGACAAAAAAAAAAAAATGTCAGATGAGTCTGTCAGATGAGTCTGACAAGACTTTGGCTAAGAGGACATGAGTGAGGTCACTGCAGGATTTGTGGCTTTTGTTATTTTCATTGGCAAATCATTAGGCGCAATAACAGAAAAATCACTATTAACACAAGGTATATCAAGTTCTTTTTTTTTTGTTTTGTTTTGTTTTTTTGGGTCACACCCGGCAATGCTCAGGGGTTACTCCTGGCTCTGCACTCAGGAATTACTCCTGGCGGTGCTCGGAGGACCATATGGGATGCCTGGGATCAAACCCGGGCCTGGCACAGGCTGGCCGTGTGCAAGGCAAACGCCCTACCCGCTGGGCTATTGCTCCGGCCCCTTCACAAGGTATATCAAACTATGAACTACCTTATCCTTTTATAAGTCAAATAATTTTTTATTTTATAATTCAGAGAATGCATAAAGAAGAAACTAGGAAAGTTGAGTTTGTGAGGTGTGTGATACATGTATTTTAAGGACACTGGCAATATTTGGAAATCCAGACATTTTATTATTAAATATGAGACTTACAGCTGAAATTTTAATTTTGACATTAAAAATAACTATTGACATAACTTGATTAGCTGGAAAAAGTCAAATGGCTATAAGCACACAGACTTTTCCTAAGCAATGATATTTTTACAGTGCTTTACAGAGGGTCTTAGAAGATCCAAAAACTCTCAAAACATCCCCTCAGTGAGCTGATGATCTAATAAGAGAAATAACTTATACACAGGATGAAGAGCTAAGTGATATTTATGATAGAAAAGTAATAGACATCACTATACTGAAAGTATTTGTTTCAGAAAATAAGGTTGCTAATTGGACACTTTAAATATGACTCTTACTAATGACCACATGGTGGAAGGAAGAGAAAACCAAAGTAAGAGACAGATTCAACTTTCCCAGCTCTTGTAAATGTCAACATTATAGGTTTTATTCTGTTTACAATTTCATCCTAAAATATTTTATGGAGAATTTTTCGTGGTCAGTATTAAAACTGTGATAGTTAAGGGTCAGAGCAATAGTGTAGTGGGTAGGGCATTGGCTTTGCATGCACCCCACCTGGATTCAATTCTTGGCACCCCACATGGTCTCTCAAGCATTGCCAGGAGTAATTCTGAGAGCACAGTCAGAGAAACCCCTGAGCATAGCCAGGAATTACCCAAAAAGAAAAACACAAAGAGTGGGATGTGTAGAAGAGGAGCAATCTTATCAGTCATCATGGGTAGGGGTTTTGATGTCCGTAGCACTATTTATATTAACAATCCAAAGGGGCACTGGTATTTATTTATTCTCTAAAGGTTTGATGAGGCTTCACTGGAAAAGCATCATAGTTTTTATAAATGCATTTGTTTTATAACTCTGAAGATATTGCATTGTCATCTATGAGATAAAAGATGATAAATTATGATTTTTTTAAAATTTTTATTATACCATGTGATATATACAATTACAAGGATGTTCACAATTGAGTCTCTGCCATACAGTGTTCCAGCACCCATCCCTACACCAGTGCCAAATTCCCACCACCTATATCCTAAACACGCTCCCCCACCCAAACCCTGCCTGCCCCTATTGCAGGCACATTTTATTTCTCTATCTCTTTGTCTCTGTCCTTGTATTTCTCTCCCTCTCTTCTGTTACACTTTGTGGCTTAACCTACAGATATAACGATGTATGACGTCTCTGTGTGCATATTCAATAGTGAGTTCTAGTGTGACATCATAATTCCTCATTCACCATAACCAATATTCAATAGTGAGTTCTAGTGTTCAATAGTGAACACTATTGAATATTCAATATTCATATTCAATAGTGAGTTCTAGTGTGACATCATAATTCCTCATTCACCATAACCTCTCCAGGTTTGTTGCAACTAGAATGACCATTACAGTGTATAAACAAGAAAGATCCTGGGAACGACCTGGTGCTAAAATCCTTTATAGTCTAAGATTGTTGTGCGGCCACAGAGCTGCCGTGCGCCAGCGCAGCTGTGGATCTGGAGTGTCTGTCTTCTGGTGCTTGGCTGTGGTGGCTGGGAGCTCAGGGCCACGCCTACATACATGGAGTCTGAGAAATGGGTGGAGGGCCCAAATCCCTGCTTCAAGTCCAGGCAGCATGGCCACCTGCATGCTCAGCAAGCCCTAGGAGCTATGTCGGACATGGCCAGGGGCTTTATGTCAATATAAATTGATAGATTAAAACTGAATCCTTACCCTCAAAGTCTTCTATATTCTTTTGACTTAAAATTCAACAAGTAGAAGTTAAACTTAAGAATTTTTCCAGTCCTTTGTATATCCCATAGCTAGATGTGCACCACTAAGAATCTAATCCATTTTCATACCACACCCAAATCACAAAATATCTTTTTTTTAAATTTTTTATTATACCACCGTGAAACATACAATTACAAAGGTGTTCATAATTGGTTCTTGGTAATACAGTATACCAGCACCCATCCCTCCACCAGTGCCCCATTTCCACCACCAATGTACCCCCTCCCCCTCCTGCCCACCCCCATGCTGCCTTAATAGCAGGCACCCCCGTTTCCTCTCTTTCTCTCTCTCTCTCTCTCTCTCTGCATCTCTCTCCCTCTTATTTTACACATTGTGGCTAACCCTGCAGATATTTAGAGTTTATCACTTAAGTCTCTTTGTGTATATTCAATGGTGAGTTTTAATCTGCCATTACCATTTCCCACATTTAGTAAAACACTGGTATCTATTTATGTCGTATTAATGAATGCAGTCATTCTATATCTGTCCTTTTCCTTCTAACTAATTTCACTCAGCATGATAGTCTCCATGTCCAACCATTTGCAGGTAAATTTCATAATTTCATCTTTTCTGACAGCCGCATAGTATTCCATAGTGTAGATGAACCACAGTTTCTTTAGCCAGTCCTCTGTTCTCGGGCATTTAGGTTGTTTCCAGATTCTAGCTATAGTGAATAGCGCAGAGATGAATAAAGAAGTACAGATAGTGTTTCTGCTATGCGTTTTCCGGTCTCTCGGGTATATTCCCAGGAGTGCTATTGCTGGATCAAATGGGAGCTCAATATCTAGTTTTTGGAGGAATGCCCATATTGTTTTCCAAAAGGGCTGGACCAGTCGGCACTCCCACCAACAGTGGATCAGAGTCCCTTTTTTCCCCACATCCACGCCAGCACCGGTTGTTCCTGCTGTTTTGGATGTGTGCCAGTCTCTGTGGTGTGAGATGGTACCTCATTGTTGTTTTGCAAATCATAAAATATCTTTAGCTCCAAGTCTAAAATGTATCTTATATGCACCTACTTTTCTACCATACACACAAGTCTCTAGTCAACCTTGCTTTGGGAAAATTCTCTGAAATGTCTACCATGTCATTAAAGTTCTGCTTTCTGAAATCAATATAAATTTCCTATCACATAAGATCATTTCATTTATATGCATTGCCTAAAAGATAAAGTTATATGAGTTAAACCTGGCATGCAGTAAAAGATTATTTGCAAACTACCCTTCTTAAACTTTATTTTTCAATATTTAATTCCTTTACCCAAGCCTAAATTCTAGCCTCTGCACATTTCTTATTATTCAAACAGGAAGATGTAGACCTGTGCCAGTCACGATGCTGCATCCTTCAGGAGACAACTCAACTCTCATCTACTATTGGCCACTCCTGCTCCATATTCTGTCCATTGTCGTAAATGAGATCATACTTTGAATGTATTGTCATCTTTCACGTGTGCTCTCCCAGAGCAGAGGCTACAGGGACTGCATCATTCATCCTTAACTACGCAGCACTTTGTAGTGTTCAATAAACTTTGAACAAATTACTGAATTGAAGGTCTTGATACTTTTCTTACACTGAATGTGAGCTGCTCAATCATGAAATATATCTTATTTATCTTTGTGTTCAAGGAAAACTTCTAGAAAACAGTGGTAACATTTGCTAAGTATTGCCAGTGAAGATTAAAGATTGTCTGTCTCCCTGAAGATGAACTGGCTGAATAAATTTAAAGGGTGGTAGTGGCCCTAATGTGGCTTTTCTATGGCACTAACATTTAAAATTATTTCAATATCATAAAACAAATTACAAACCAAGCCATAAAATAGAGTAGAAGATTTTTAGAGTAGAAGAAACGATTTCATTTTATATGCTGATCATTTCTAGTTTTGGACGGGACAGGTGCACACCAGGTTATGTTCATGGTTCACTCCTGACTTCACTCAGAAATTACTCCTAGCAGGGCTCGGAGGACAATGTGAGATGCTGATGATAAAACCTTGGTTGTCTGTGTGGAAGGCAAATGGCTGTTGTACTATTGCTTGAACTCTACTGCTGATTTCTTAATGTCTCTTGGGTATCTACGAGTCTGCTCTGGAAAGTATCTAAACAATTCCTCCCCATATTTTAATATTTTGTTGTTGTTAAATTTGTGGGTATTTTATATAACTCAGATATTACACTATTGTCACAAATATTTTCTCTTATTCAATAATTTTTTGTTGATTTTAATGGTAGTTTCTTTCTCAGAGTAGCCCATTTGCTTTTGCTTTACTTGGATATGAAGTTGAGTCATTGAAGACACCCTAAAGCAAGTATCCTATGGCATTTTGCTTGTTTCCTTCCAGGCAGTGTAGAGTCCATCCAGCATCTAAATCTTCAGTCTATTTTCAGTTAACTTTTATGCACCAAGAGAGATACTTTCTCGATTGTATGTGGCTAACCAGTTTTCATAATTGCATTTATTAGAAAGATACCCTTCCTCTGTTTTATGCTCTTGGCTCATAAAGTCAGGCAATACACAATGCCCCATATTTTTTATAATTTAAGCTATTTTATAAATTAAGCTATTTTAGGATTTCGTAGACATTTTAGTAATGTTCATTCCATTTTCTTCAAGAATGTAATTAGAATTTTGGTATGGATTGCCTTGTTTCTGCATAATGTCTTGAGTAGGATGGTCATTTTTACAATGTTAATTTATTCTTATCTATGAAAATGCAAAATTTTTCCAACTTTGTGTATTCTACTTAATAAAGACACTTGAAAAATTTAGCAATAGAAATACAAATAAATGTTACAAAACATGGAGAGAAGAGATGAACAAGCACATCCTTAAATAAGAAATATAGGGGGCAGAAGTGGTAGCACAGCAGGTGGGATATTTGCCTTGCATGCGACTGACCAGGGTTCAATCCCTGGCATACCATATGGTCACCCAAACACCACCATGAGACATTTCTGAATGCTGAGCTAAGGAGTAACCCCAGAGCATCGCTGGGTGTGATTCAAAAAGCAAAAAAAGGAAAGAAAAAGAAATATAGGTAACCAATGCATACATAAAAAAAATCATCAGTCATCATTAGAAAAATGCAAGTTAAAAACTATGAGATATTATCTCATACCAGTGAGACTGGCACACATACAAAAGAAGAAAAACAATCAATGTTTGCTTGGATGTGTAGAAAAGGGGAACTCTCTTGCACTGTTGGTAAGAAAGTCAATTGGCTGTGGTTAGGTGAAAAACAGTCCTCAATACACAGCATTCTCTCGGAATGCTTCTTCTTCAAAATCTGATTTCTGTGATCCTCTCATACCTTATTAACTTCCCAGTGCCTGTTAGTCAGTTTATTATAAAAATTTTTTTGAGTTTCCCTTGTTTTTGGCTGGAGACTGAATAGATTACCTAATACTTCATTATGGAAAGTGGATGTCAGGAAACCCTCTATAAACTCTACCAGGTTGACCTTTTAAACACTTGTAGCAGAATATAAACATCCAAATAAATATTTGCTTATTAAATCACCTTTGTGAATGAGCCAGGCATTTTAACATTTCAGTATTGGGCAAAGCATTTCAAGAACTCCTTTCAGCTCGCTGTTTTTAGAGCCACTTTGGCAGAGAGTCAGAGAATCATTTTTGGTCACTTTTTTCATAACAAAGCTTAACCTTGTTACTTTTAATGTTTTATAAATAACATAAAGGGAAAACAAACACAGAACTGTCCTGAGATTGGACTAGAACCAAGTCTCACTGGGAGGTTCTTGATGCCAGGCGTAGTCACAAGCACCCAATCTGGGTTTTAATGACACCCAGATTCAAAGATGAGAGTCAGACCACCCAGGACTGAAATGCTCCTATCATGTACCTCTCACCAATAACAACACTGATTGAAAACTACATTTGCATAAATGGACCTGGTTCCCCCACCTTTCTTTCTTTCTTTCTTTCTTTCTTTCTTTCTTTCTTTCTTTCTTTCTTTCTTTTTCTTTCTTTTCTTTCTTTCTTTCTTTCTTTCTTTCTTTCTTTCTTTCTTTCTTTTCTTTCTTTCTTTCTTTCTTTCTTTCTTTCTTTCTTTCTTTCTTTCTTTCTTTCTTTCTTTCTTTCTTTCTTTCTTTCTTTCTTTCTTTCTTTCTTTCTTTCTTTCTTTCTTTCTTTCTTTCTTTCTTTCTTTCTTTCTTTCTTTCTTTCTTTCTTTTTTCTTTCTCCTTTCTTCTCTTTCTCTCTTTCTCTCTTTCTTTCTCTTTCTTTCTTTCTTTCTTCTTTCTTTCTTTCTTTCTTTCCTCTCTTTCTTTCTTTCTTTCTTTCTTTCTTTCTTTCTTTCTTTCTTTCTTTCTTCCTTTCTTTCTTTCTTTCCTTCCTTCCTTCCTTCCTTCCTTCCTTCCTTCCTCCATCTATCTATCTTTCTTTCTTTCTTTTCTTTCTTTCTTTCTTTCTTTCTTTCTTTCTTTCTTTCTTTCTTTCTTTCTTTCTTTCTTTCTTTCTTTCTTTTCTTTCTTTTCTTTCTTTCTTTCTTCTTTTTGGCGATGCTCAGGAGCTACTTCAGGCTTTGCACTCAGGAATTACCCCTGGAAATGCTCAGGGGACCATATAGGATGCAGGGGATCGAACCCTGGTCACCTGCATGCAAGGCAAATGCCCTACCTGCTGTGCTATCGCTCTGGCCCACCTTTTATTTTTTCTGTCTGTTTTGGGGACTGGAACTGTACCTGGTGATGCTCAGGGGTACTCCTGGCTCTGCACTCAGCAATACACTTCTAGCAGTGCTCAAAGGAGTATAATGGGCTGCTGAAGTATCACACTGTATCACGAAAGGCAAGTGCCCTACCCACTGTATTCTCTCTCTTGCCCCAGTCAGCCTTAAGCTAATTTAAACAGACTCTTAGCTGCCTTATTTTGGACCCTTAATTCAAGTCTCCACACTCTCATTCCTCTCAAATTGTCATTCTGGACCCCAGAATTAACATAGCACTGCAACAGAAGAGAAAATACTTTTATCTGCAATAGCAAGTGGGGTGTTTTTGAGGGGAGGTGCTGTTGTTGTTCGGACTCTTGGAATTTTTGTTGCCAAGCTGTTGCCAGCTGTCCTCCAGGGAATTAATGCTTTGGCATGGAGAACATGCATTCCCGCCCACAGAGCCATCTCTCCGGCCCAGTAACTGTGTGCTATGAAAAAAGAATAAAACTCAACATTGCTGCCCTCAGTTAAGATGTTTATCAAGAACTTTTTCTCTGCCTTTCTCTAAAACCTAGAAAGCAATCAACACCAGTGGCCCATTGAGCTGTTTCATAACTAAAACATTACGATTGGCTTTGAAGCACTGTGCCTGCCTTTCACCCTTTGGCACTGCCAGTTCTGCTCCATGTTTGACACAGCGCCGTGGGGTTGAGAGACTTCTTTATCCAGAAGGCCGCAGATTGCAGCAGACATCTGTCCCTGCTCAGCTGAGTGTCCCTCACGTTGGAGATGGAGGCTTCGTGCCTATTACAGTAACGGCCTTGGTGCCCGGCTGCATTAGCACTCATCCCCGCTTGGATCGTCGCTCTGATCTGCCTCATATGGGTTGATTATCTTTGATTAAAGCTAAGTCTGGTCAAGTTCTCAGTAATATGGAAAACATCCATAGACTCCCATGGTTGCTAAATCTCCTTATTACAGCTTTCTGGAAGGGAGACTGCTGTGTGTCTGGATCACCAGGAGTTCTGTTTGGAGCCAACCCCAGCTACAGGAGAGAAGGCACGTAGGATAATCCACACATCCCACGAGGCACTGCTGAACCCTTGGTCTGTAGGGTGCAGCAAGAGCCCAGGCAGATTTTCCGGACACAAACATTATTAACGGGGCAGCTGTGCATACAGAAGCAGTTTAAGTTTCCTTTTGCTTCCACAGGCCCTTTTGGATTCGAATATTGAATATTCCCCAACCATCATCCTTTGAAAGTTTTATTTTTTTTTGTATTTATTTATTTTGCTTTTTTGGGTCACACCCAACTATGCTCAGGGGCTACTCCTGGCTCTGCACTCAGGAATTACTCCTGCCAGTGCTCCGGGGACCATATAGGGATGCCTGGGATCATATCCGGGTCTGCCATGTGCAAGGCAAATGCCCTACCCTCTGTACTATCACTCCGGCTCTGTCCTTTGAAAGTTTTAGAGTTATTTTCTTAAAAACTGAGTGTAGAAGTTTTGAGAGAGTTACCAATGCAGGTGTTAAACAACAACCAGCTCTCCAAGGGCTGGGATATTTTTAGAGCTGCAACATTTCAGGGTGTAGGAGGTAAGTTTTTGGCCTTTTCTGAGAGGAAATTTCACAGAGAAAATTTAAAAGCATTCCCCTTTCACCCCATGCAGGACAATGCCTGCTTCGTTTCTGGTCTCTGAACACCCAGAGCTGTATGGAAAGAAGATGTTATTTCAAGTATTTGGATTTCTCTACGCTTATACTTTCTGATAAAGTATAAACACTCCTTCAAATATATGGCAGCTACTGCAGCCAGAGCCATAGTCCAGCATGTAGGGCATTTGCCTTGTACGAGGGCTGACCTGAGTTCGATTCCTGGCATCCCATATTATTCCTCAAACACCTCCAGAAGTAATTCCTGAATGCAGAGCAGAAATAAGCCCTGAGCATTGCTGGGTGTGACCCCAAAAAGCAAAAGAAAATGACCACTACAAACTGACATGTACACAGTGGCAAGGACTCAAAGCGCTGTATCTGGGTGAACTTTCTTTTCCAGTTGGAATTACCTGGTTTCTTTGGCTATGTGATTAGATCACTCAGGTCACTGCCAAATCTACGCTTAGTCACTTGAAGTGTGCTGTTGTCAAGTTTCTTTTTTTTTTTTATTTAAGGACTATTTTTTTTTTTCGAGACTCGCAGACATGGGGCAGAGCTGCTACTGGCTCTCCCTGTGACCAGCTGCTCACGAGGCACCGGGAGGGATGGTGGGTTCTAGCCCTGGCCCACCACCCCAGCAGAGCCTCCACGCAAGGGAGCCCCACATCGGACCCTCCACTCCATGAGGGCCTCCATTTTCCACATCCGGACTTCTCTCTGGTCAGACCTCCACCCAGCAGACCAGCCTATTGGCGCCCGGCTCGTGCGGCCGCTTGCGGCCTCGCGGTTCATCAATAAATGCTGGACTTAGAGATGCCTACAAGAGTATGCTACCTGCACGGCAGAGCCTGGCAAGCTACCCGTGTTGTATTTGATATATATGCCAAATACCAGTAACAATTATAGACCTCATTCCGGAATGGATTGAGGCTCTTTATGTTCCTGGAGCAAGCAGATGCCTTTGGCTCTACTAGCATGAGACAGGACATATGGAGATGTTACTGGGGCCGCTCGAGCAAATCGATGATGAACGGGAGGACAGTGATACAGTGAAGGACTATTTTTAAGTTTATGCAAATTAATATCACTATGTCTAATGAACACAACCTCTGGAGACAATTTTTGCAAACTTCTATTTTGAATCCCATCTATTTGCTTGTGCTGTCCTGAGGTCCAAGGTCCACTATACCCATGTTCAGCATTAACAAAAATGCTCTTAAGGAGAGAGGAGAAAAAGACATGAGTGAAATTGCGGCAACATTATCAGTCAGCATTATCCCTGTGTTGAGGGGTTGTATCTCTTAAGGGGCACCGGTACTTAGGCATGCGTGGCTTCGGGAAAACAGGAGGCAGACACAAGACTCTTGCTCCTAAGGCCAAGTCACAGGGGCAGAGGGCAGCTAATGAGGGGCAGCTGCCCTGGCTTAGTTCCACCACTGATTCCAACTGCTCGTTAGCTTCCCATTGGTCGCTGCTTTTCTCTCATGGTGGCCATTTGATGGGTTTTCATGAGTAGGCGAAGGTCAGAGGGTTAAAGAGCACCACAATTTCAGGTTGGGTTAATTGCTTCAACAACGACCCCAATCTTCAGTGGCTTTACACAATGCACATTGATGTCTTGCTCACATGGCGGTGCTTTGCAGGTCAGCAGGAACCTAACTGTGAGGACACTCTCCATTTCAAGGGTTGGAGAGGCCCAACGCTGTGCCTGCTGGCAGGGGGCCAGAGGGGCCAGAGGCAGTCATGAGTCAGTCAACAGGAGTGTTGGTGAAAATTATGAGCGTCCCTTTTCACCCGCATGGCACTGACCACCTGTCCATTCAACAGCCTCTTTTCACACGAGGCAAGCTGGTGACTTTGTTGTATGCCTTAAGAAAGGAAAAAAAAAGAAAAAAGCAAGCAGATGGTGACTAACTGGGACCAATTCTGCCACAGAACAAGGAAAGCTAGAGACTGTTCTTTCTCTCCTGAAACTATTGTCCAAAACTTTTGGAGACACTTTGATTCTTTTTTTCAGAGGAAGGCTAATATAGAGATACCAAATGAACAGATGAAAACAATAAAATGGAAAGAAGCTTCCTAGACAATAAGAGCAGGGAGAGGCTGTCAGAGAGAGAAAGGGAGAGTCTAGCCTGAACAAGAAAGGCTTCATTCGAGTACATAGTGCGGGCTAGCTAGCCCCTGCATATTCAACCATGAACTTACCGGGAACATCTGATTTCTAATGATCCACACCTAAAGCGGATGTCTGGTCTTAGCACAATTTCAGTTGGAAAACAAAGAGAAAGAAGAAGGGGGTGTGGAGGGCACTAAGCATGAAAGTGAGCAGCACAGAATTGGCAGGTGTTTGCTGGGTCCTGGGGAGAAGAAAGCCAGGTCTGCCTTTAGTCCTCTGCATCGAGCTGCATCAGGTGATTGGTGAGATACACATAAAGAAAGCTGCGCTTTTCCTAAGTGGAAAGGCTCATTATGTCTGAGGTGAGACGGGGATGGAAGGCAAGGGAAAAGCATCATCTATTTTGGGTTCTGAACACAGCTGAGGAAGCCGAGCTGCTTGCCAGAGCGGCCCAGCTGCAGGAGCCCAGAGCGGCTGTCTGCCCACCTGCAGCTGAGATTCGCGCCAGGCCCAGTTCTTGTCGTGTTTCTGGGCTTCTTTTTCTGTTGTAAGAAGCAGAATGAAATAAGACAGCACTTTCTAAAGCATTCAGTAGCCTTCCGATGACTCTGATCAATCCAAGATTCTAGGCAGAAATAAAGTACTCAGGGACGTCAAGAAAACTGCTTCTGGTATGCCAAATCGAACTCTCCCATACTTAAATGTGTGTTGTGAGAGGTAAAATATCTAAATGTGGCTATAATTCTATTTACCAACAGTGGTGAGCCCCGGGTCATTAGAAACCACATCTTAGCAAAATGCTTTTTGGAGCTTAAGGCCAGGATGGTTACTAGGTACAGAAAACACTAAATTAGGGCCTGAGCAATAGCTCAGGGGTAGGGGCGTTGCCTTGCATGTGGCTGGCCTGGGTTCGATCCCCGGCATCCCATATGGTCCCCTGAGCACCACCAGGAGTGATTCCTGAGTGCAGAGCCAGGAATAACTCCTGATCATTGCTGGATGCGATCAAAAAAGCAAAAAAAAAAAAGAAAAGGAAAGGAAAAGAAAAGAAAAGAAAAGAAAAGAAAAGAAAAGAAAAGAAAAGAAAAGAAAAGAAAAGAAAAGAAAAGAAAAGACAAGGATTAAAGTGATCTAACCAATCAATTTTTTATGAGTCCATTTGAAATAGTAATCTCGCAACCAGAGCTTGCTCTTGTCTGAATGGATTATGTGGTCATGATTTGCACTCAGAATTTTCACATTAGTTTTGCTTCAAAACAAAATGCATGTCCAAGTAAATATTGAGATGGGCCACACTGGAAAATATTCTAAGAGAACCTGCTCTACTACCAGAAGTGTGAAGTTCTAGAGAAAAAAAAAAAAAAGAAGAAAGAAAACGTTTGGCAGAATTTCTTCACTTCAGCAATTCAGAATGAAACAGGGATTATGAGTAGTCCAATTTTATATACTGGGAATCCCAAAAACTTAAAATTTTTTGTATGCTGTTTTTAGTATTTAAAGACATTTAAATAAAAGTAAGTAAATTGCACTCCACAGATATATTGGGGACTAAACTACTTGGAAGCCGTTATTGGGAGAAACAGCTTTTCAGACTCTCTGACTCATCACTCCCGTGGCACTCCGGGAAAAGGAGGCATCTCTTTCTGGGACTTGGAAGAGCCTGAGAATAATAGTGGTGCTCAAGAGACACATTCCCTGACTCCTCACCGTTAGAATGAAGGCAGGAGCAAAGAGTACAATTTTCCATCCAAAAAAGTGTAGCATGTTCTAGGGGTTCATAACTCCTTAGGTAGTGGCATTAGAAGTTTGCAAGATAAACAAGTCCCATAACAGGAGAATCCAAAAAGAGTCACTGGAGCTGGTAAGGAGAAGGGGAGAGTCTGAGTTGTAAAGGTAGTTCGATTGTTTGTTCGTTCTTTCCTTCTTTCCTTCTTTCCTTTCTTCCTTCCTTCCTTCCTTCCTTCTTTCTTTCTTTCTTTCTTTCTTTCTTTCTTTCTTTCTTTCTTTCTTTCTTTCTTTCTTTTCTTTCTTTCTTTCTTTCTTCCTTCCTTCCTTTCTTTCTTTCTTTTTCTTTCTTTCTTTCTTTTCTTTCTTTCTTTCTTTCTTTCTTTCTTTCTTTTCTTTCTTTCTTTCTTTCTTTCTTTCTTTCTTTCTTTCTTTCTTTCTTCTTTCTTTCTTTCTTTCTTTCTTTCTTTCTTTCTTTCTTTCTTTCTTTCTTTCTTTCTTTCTTTCTTTCTTTCTTTCTTTCTTTCTTTCTTTCTTTCTTTCTTTCTCTCTTTCTTTCTTTCTTTCTTTCTTTCTTTCTTTCTTTCTTCACACCCAGTGATGCTCAGGGGTTACTCCTGGCTCTGCACTCAGGAATTCATGTGGATGATCCCCAGCATCCCATGTGGTTCCCCAAGCACTGTCAGGTGTAATTCTTGAGTACAGAGCCATCCCCTCCCACTAAAATGCTATAACTTGTGAAAAATAGAGCATGGAATGTGGAAGGGCTTTTTTTAAAGATAGAAAAGTCTAGAAAAATAATTAATAAGCAACAAGCGATGGGAGAAAATTTGCAGAGATGGGCAGTGGAGGAATCATAAACACTGCAAGAGAACAGAAAATATTGAAACAACACTATTGATAAAACATGTATTGGAATCTTCACCCATTTTCATTGCTTAAAAATGCTCTGCATTAGGCCAATGACAGATGAGTGGATAATGAAAGCATGGTTTGTATAGATGATGGAATATAGTGCAACTGCAATGAAGACTGATATTATGCTATTTGCTGCAACTTAGATATAACTGTATGAAATCATATTAAAAAACTGTGTCAGAAGAAGGAAAAATATTATATTATTTCAATTATCCATGGCATTTAGATTAATGGGGACAAGGGAGCGCAAATTATCAAGTTGAGCAGGGACATACCTAAGTTACCTGAATAAAATATCTTAGATTATAGGACTGATGACAGGGAAAAAGAAACCAAGGGGGCAGAAAGAATTAACAAGAGGTTGACAGTAAGTAACAGGGTCAGGGGGTCTCAGATATATTAATGGATTAGAGCTGTGATCTATCTAGGTACTTCAACTCCAGAACCAACAAAATTCATAGCATTGGATCCAAACTACACCAACAAAACTTAATGTACCCGTCAAATAGACAGGCTGGGGATTTTGGGGAAACTGTGGACATTGAGGTTGGAACATTGTAAGCCTGAAACTCAACTATGAATAACTTTGTAAATTATGGTGTTTTAATAAAAAGCTTAATGTGCTACTTTAATGATAAACACATGGGCATCTATTTTTATATAAATCAAGTTCAAGTTGAAGCTAAAATTACTTTTCTAGTAATGCCCAAGAAGAAAGTCATGCTAGAGATTAGATCTGTGTTAGATATTGTACTGTTCTAAGCAAATGTCTAGTAGTTATTGTCTATTATGTTTTTATCATGTAGTGGTTATGCAATAGGCGTAGTAAGATAAATATATTTGCTGGCTCAATCAATAAAAGGACTTTTATTGAGGCATTTAAACATTTTTCTCGAGGCATTTATGTTGTACATATAAACTAGAAACAAAATACCAACTAGAAGTAATCAAATATTATGCTGAACTGGGCAAGCAATTGTCCAATGGACAGAATTATCTGGCGCAGGTAATCATGAAACAAATCTAAAATTCTACTTGTTTGAAATATGAAACAAGATATGAAAGAGGAATCTAGGTTATTGAGAAAAATGAGTAGAAGTCATAAACAAGGCAGAGAAACCCTGGAAAATAGACACGCAGAGGGAGAGGTGTGTGTCAGGGATTGAAGTGAAATAAAGTCAGAAGGCCTAACAACACCTGCTTTTTCTTCCGCTGGACAGCAAATAAGGCAAAATTGGGAACAGCTCCTTCCAGGTACCTCTCTTCAAGGAAAAAATGGCCTACCAGACAGCAGGTAATCTAAACTTGTAACCCCCTCCCCACACACATACACAGACAACAGAGAGAGCAAATAGAAGCAAAACTAAAAAAAAAATTTCAATGCTAGGGACAGAAGTGATAGTATAACTGTTAGGGCATTTGCCTTGCACATGGCTGACCTGGGTTCAATCCCTGGCATCTCACATACAGTTCCCTGAGCACCACCAGGAGTAATTCCTTAGTGCAGAGATAGGAGTAACCCCTGAGCACCTCTGAGGGGACCCAAGAAGAAAAAAAAACTTCAATACTAAATATTTTGAGCTGGAGGATCCTTTGCAATTGTTTTAGCCCCAGAAGTGTAAAGGGATTTTATAATAAACTGTGGGTGTTGCATGTGGATGCTTACATATGTACATGAGCTAACACACCTTGCACAAGCTTATGGCATTTATTTCAGTTGACTTTTTCTTAACAGTTAATGATGATTTTTTGACTTGATCCCTTTTACATGTATTTATATTAGGGTTTTGTGCGTGTGTAAGCCAAAACTCTTGTGTCTACTCTGATGCACTTGGTTAAACATATAATTTTCCTAAGGAAATATATAACCATGAAAGTGTTCCTGTTTTTTGTTTGTTTGTTTGTTTTTAATTTTTTGGGCCACATCCAGTGCTGCTTAGGGATTACTCTTTGCTCTGAATTCAGGAATTATTCATGGTGCTTGGAGGACCACATGAGATGCCAGGGATAGAAGCCAGGTTGGCTGTGTGCAAGGCAAACACCCTTCTGGCTGTACTGTTGCTCTGGTCTCTGCTCTATGGTTTTAAGAGGCAGGTGAGTGAAAGCTTCGCTGATGTCCCACACAAGGGAATAGGTATTGAATTATAGGAGATGTGAACAGTTTTTAAGAGCTTGGTGCTTTAGACAAGCCTGTCTCACAGGGCAGAGGGTTAATTAGTGTTTATTAAGTAGTTCAAAGATTCATAAAAAGAGAACCAAGTACCAGCAAGGTGAGATGTCATAGTTTCCCCCGCCCCTCTGGTTCCCACTTTCCTTTAGTCTTCCAGACTCTCAGACAACCTTCTGTCACCATGTGGCTTTGGCTACATCTGGAAGGCCTTAACTCCCTTGACCCCTTTCCATTTCCAGACTTTTCCTTAACCTCCTTTGAATAATAGTCACTACCTTTTAGAGAGTGGCTTATGCTAATAAGCACCATAGTAGGTACATTCACAGATTTTCTCTTGCCAATGATTAAAACAACCCTGTAAGTTCAAGTTTAGGTAGGTAAGTAGCGTGTCAAGGTCACATAGCAGGGAATTAACAAAGCCATAGTCCATATTTAATTTTGCTTATATCGAATCTCTGCTGCCTTTCTTCTCCAGACTTCATTACCTCCAGAGATTGGACTTAGAGTAAGGCATTCAATGCAGTCTATAAGCTCTTTCATAAATGTCAACATCAATGTCAATCATCTTCAGTAGGCAGTTTCTGTTCAAATCACTGTTGACTGAGAATGGTAGCAAGAGGCTTAGTGAAATACTAACTGAGACTATCCTTGTTGAGTAAGTTTGAGGGATTGCAAACTCATAGTAACTCGCCTCTTCCTCTATGTGAGTTTTCTATAGGTCATGAAAACTCCAAGTAGAGAGAGCTCAGATGTCTTCAAGGGATCCAATAGATCATCAGGCATAAACATTTCAGGCCTCAAACCTTCATATAAGTCTGCACTCTCCTTCAGGACTGGGTATGTTTTCCCCAGTGGATATGATACTGGATTCCTCTGAGTTTTCAGCTTATCATTTTCTAAAATCTATTTTGCTTCCATTCTTGGTTCTTAGAAACATAAAGAAAATAAATATTTTGAATAGTTTAGAAATGTAAGTTCAATGAGTGAATAAATGTCTAAAGTTCTGATACTAACATAGAACTGAGCATTAAATACAGACAAAAAATGCAAATGAGGGCTTCTAAGTGTACGTGAGTGCAACCCACAATGTGTGGGAGAAGGAGGAGAGAGAGAGGGAGAGGAGAGGAGATAAAGAACCTGCCATTTAGGCGGGATGTGGGAGGGGGGAGGGAATTGGGGACATGGGTGGTGGCTGAGGGGCACTGGTGGAGGGCGGGGTGCTGGAACACCATGTGACCGAAACCCCAAGCGTGAACAATGTTGTAATTGTATATCTCACGGTGGTATAATAAAATGTTAAAAAAAAAAAGAAATGTAAGTTCAATGAAATAAAAAGGCCATAATACTATTTTAGGTGCTGATATTTAAAATATCTGTGTTAATGATAGCCAAAACTAATTGTAGTTGATTGACAGCATGTGAAAAAAAATTAAGGAGGCTTGAAATGAAACATTTTCCAGAGATGGAAGATGTGGGGGAAGGGTGGTAGAACAAATTTCTTGATTTGATCTGGTATGTCAGTATGCATACAATTCATGGACAGAGAATAAAGATTAACATATAAATGCCTCCTACCCACTTGCATCAAAATAGTATCCGTGGTGATATAGATATAAAATGATCTGATAAATCTTTATTTTAGTAAAATATGCAATGATGCATTGATGTGTGAACTCATTTTTATATGCATTGGTGATGAAAGGAAAATAAGACCATCTAGTCAAGTACCAATGACCAACATTTTTCTCAAGACAGAATTAATGACTAGCGAGACTCTCTGTAGAATTGGATAGCAGTTTTCATCTTTATAGTAATAGTCCGGCAAAAATATAGGCTGTCTTTCCTGATTCTCTATTCACAGTATTTAATGAACCTCATTAAGTGGCTAAGATCCCAATTTAGCAATCCCCTCCACCCTTTGTGTTCCACTTAGAAAATATATCATGCTAAGATGAATACACATAAGGATTTAAGGCAAAGATATATTCTATATGTGATTTTAATAAAAAATATTGTACTTTGTAGGAAAAAACACCAAGTGAAAGACTAAAATATAATAAAAATGTGAAGATAGATGATTTTACTGAAATATGGAAATTAGGACATTATCTCAAATAGCCACAATTTCCTTCCATCAGTTAAATATAAGACATGCTTTATGCCTAAAGGAATGACCAGAGCACATCTCATAGTATGATGCTTTACTGTGCAGCTGAGTGCCTTCCAAAAGGCATTCAGAACACTCAGGGAGAAGTTGCTTAAAACCAAAAAGCACATTGAAATTCATGCAAATGAAATTTCTGATGCCTTCAAGCTAGTGGTTCTCATTGTATTAAGTAAGTGGGAAGGAACTGAGAGAGTCCAATCCACTTTGGCACAGTTTTGAGTTTTTTGATTGATGCTACCAAGGAGTGATAATAAAGCCTTAGAGGAAATCCAAAGACAATCCACAGCTTCCTTTTTCCTCCTTAAAAAATTCTTATCTACTTGAGAATGCTTTGGGGGAGCTCCAACAAAAATGGGACATTTGATGGATGGATATGGAAAGAATCATGTTGAGTGAAATTAGTCAGAAGGAAAGAGAGAGACATAGAATGACTGCATTTATTTACATGACATAAATACACTAGGTGATCTTACTGAAAGTGGAAATTACCACAAGCGTGTGGGAGTCAGAGGTTGGTTTAGATAGAGAAGGGAACATGTGTGAATAAATGTCTAAAGTTCTGATGCTAACATAGAACTGAGCATTAAATACAGACAAAAAATGCAAATGATGGCTTCTAAGTGTACGTAGTGCACTTAGAAGTGTACAATGTGTGGGAGAAGGAGGAGAGAGAGGGGAGAGGAGAGGAGATAAAGAACCTGCCATTTAGGCAGGATGTGGGAGGGGAGGGAATTGGGGACATGGGTGGTGGCTGGGGGCACTGGTGGAGGGCGGGTGCTGGAACACTGTGTGACCGAAACCCCCAAGCGTGAACAGCATTGTAATTGTATATCTTGTGGTGGTATAATAAAATGTTAAAAAAAAAAAAAAAAAAAAAATTTTTTTAAAAGTGAATCTCCTTGAAACATCCCATGTAAGACTACATGAATTAATCATTCCTATTTCTAATAGGTAAAGTTTGAGGATGATAGATATTTTGAAACATTTTAAGAGGTAATCTGTAATACTATTTTAATTGTCATAATCATTTCAATCATAGATAAAATATATCTGCCAGTAAATGTTTATGAATTTTATCTATAAAAAACGGGACACTTGATCAACCCACACTCTAATTTCTCATCAGGGGAATGCAGATTAGAATCCACGGAGAACTGTGAATCCAGAGTAGACTTCCAAAGATGAGAACTCAAATATTGTTAAAACAGAATCATCCTCAAGTCGATTAGAGATTTTAAGAAGAATCCATTTATATCTGTGTGTGGTGGTGTATTTGTTGTGTGCGTATATATTGTGTGTTTGTTAAAGTACTTGATTCATAATAAATACAGGAGGCTAAAATCTATATAGTAGTTAAACATTACTAATAAAAAGCACATCAGGTGAATCAACCCAATCAATAATCCTGTTGCTTTGCAAGTACTTTTTGATCGCTCATGTTAGAGAACACTTATACATGTGATTACTTTTCTTGCTTCAATTTCACTACATTTTTCTAAGCCGACATGTTCTTTCATATAGCTGGCTCACAGGATCACAATTAAATTGGCAGAACCTGGCAAGCTACCCGTGTCGTATTTGATATGCCAAATACCAGTAACAATTATAGACCTCATTCCCATGACCTGATGGAATGGTTTGAGGCTCTTTATGCTCCTGGAGCAAGCAGATGCCCTTGGGCTACACTAGCATGTGACAGGATATATGGAGATGTTACTGTTGTGCCCGCTCAAGCAAATCGACGAACAATGTGAAGACAAGTGATACAAGTGATACATGCCCTCTGTTACACTCATTGCAGTGAATACCTTCAAGGAGCTTAAGTTCACTGGAATTCTAGAGATACTTAACACTTAGCAAATGGCATATATTCCCCACAGTATACTAAAATCCTCAAAGGCTATTACTGTGCTTATATTGTCACTATCATAAATTTGGCACATAATAAGTTCTCCGCAAGTATTTATTGAATAAATAGATAAATGTATAAATACAAATAAAGTGTCTTTGCTCACCACTGTGAGTTTTATAGATAAATTAGTGTTTAAACAGAGACGATATATACATAAAGCAGACATAAGATATACAAAGAACTATATTACAAAGCAGAGTGTCATCAGTATTATGGTAGAGAAACAAGTACTAAGAGTTTATTATTTGTGGAGTGGGTGACAAATTCTGGCCAGTAATAAAGACAGAATGATTTCATTATATAAACACTCATTAATTTGAATAGAGATCTCAGACAGTGTGTAATTCACTCACTTATTGATGACTGATGAAGAATACCTTATTTTTTTTAACATTTATTATATATACATCAGAGAATAGCATTCTAACTCTAACTTTATATTCTAAAGAAGTCATGTGAATGGCGATACATAATTAGGAAAGCATGCCATCTATTTTGCTTTAATTTTGTTCTCTGATCCTTTTCGAGTATGAACATTAATTAATTAATTATATTAAGCCCTTTTAAAGTTATTTTCTGAATACTATTATTCTTTGCAAATACTATAAACAAATAAAGAATTTTCTATTTAAACTGTAACTGAGGGTTGGGAAGTATAACTTAGTGGTAGAGCATCTGTCTTGCGTGTGGGAGCACTGATTTGATTTCCAGAACCACATGGTCCCCAGAGCATGACCACTAGCAATCCAGAAACAAAATATTTTAAAAAAAGATTTAATACAGACATGATACTCAGTGAAGATAAATTTTTAGTTAAAAACACAAAATCATATACTCTTGGTAGAAGAAAATATTGATATTTCATTTCTGAAGAAATCAGTCATAATGTATTCATATTCTCTAGGCAGCAAATTTTATTGGACATAGTATTTTTAGACTAAAATATTTGTAGATGAAATATTTAACAGGTTTATTTTCTATGGTAAAATCACATTTAAAAAGAGGAATCAGTTAAATTATTGATCCAAAAAAGCATGGTAAAGGTAAACGCTTTCTTATTTTTAAAGACCAATACAAATTTTTATTGAATTTTAAAATTTGAAGAATATGAAAACTTCCTTAACTAAAAAGTTTCAAATTACTAAATTTTTCCTACATATAGCCACAGCCTATACACTTCCACAATAATAACTGATGCCCATCAAAAAACAAAGGCTATTATAAAATTCTACAGGGCATAGGAGAACAATATAATCTGAAAATCCTTGATAAAATATTAACAGTCAGTCTCTAAATAGTGGAATCCTAGTTCATTTATGTTTTCCCTTTTAATTTGCAAGCTTTAAAAACAAAATACATTAACATTATGATTATGGAAAAAGTTGCTTTAAATAATGAATGTTACATTATTTTTATTTTCAAAGTCTAGCACTGCTTAAAACGTGATATTCCCACGTTTTCCTGATGAACATTACTGCTAAGTGTTCTTCCAGAAACAAATAAGAAATATCGGCAATTTTTCTGTGACCCTAAACCTAAGCATCCTCTTTTTGTGTCTTATTGTAATTCAGAGAAATGTGTGCCAAACCCTTGTTCTAATAGCAATGATTGTGATAACACAGAAATTTACTTTTGAAAGTATGTTACAAAGGAAAATCATTCTTTTAGTGAAATTCTCAACAAAATTAGCTCATACAAATATTTTGTTAAGCAGATGCTATATGTAGTTGCAAGTGCCAAATGGAATATCTTCCTTCCCAACATCAATTGTGGAACTTTTATATGTTTTCTACTAGAATAAATACGTTTCCTTTAATGGCATCTTGTCTATCTGCAACCCAAATAATCATTTATGCCATTTTAGTGTGTGGGAAGACTTGACTTAAAGAGTCTGCCGCACTCATTAGCTGCTGATATTTTAAGCCAATGGGATGTCAAAGATATCAGAGTACCTCTTCACATTCACCCTAAAGCTTTCTTCTGCTTGAATCTGCCAGTTGTAGCAAACTGAGGCTCATTTTTAAGCTTTGTTATAATTCTGTCTAAACATATTCCCTTTCTGGTCTGCCTCTGCGGTCCAGTTGTGTTTACTTAGCAATTTTCATTAAATATATTCATGTTTGCCAAAAATATTTAGTGTTATTTTTGTATCATGTCGCACTTGGAAAACATCACTTTGTCACATGTAGGTAACATTAGAATAAAGGAAAGCTACCAAACTTTAGTCAGGTGATGTTATCCACTTTTCCGCTCTCCCCAAAAAGACTCTAGACTTACAGGCTTTCTCTCTTTGTACAGAAGACAGATTGGATGTGTTTTAAGGACAGACGATCTCTAGGTTAAGACTTTCTCCTAGGTTTCTCAATAAACAATGAAAGAGAATAGAAAGGGAATAGTTTGGTGATGATGTGATTAAATGCTACCCAGTAGCATGTCTCTGGACCACCCAAGACCAAACAGTGCAATTCCAGTGATGTTAGTTTCCTCTGGGAACTGTTGCTTTAAAACGATGCTGTGACTTTATGCATGTGCTAACTAAAGTATTACCATAGCTATTTCTCCCATTCCTTTGTGAAAGACATTTACTGTCTCTTGGGCACACTGCGTTGCCTTTTTCACTATCATCTGTCAGCTCCCTTCCCATGTTTAAAGGGAAGAATGAGATGCAGCATCTTCTGAGTCTCTCACTTATTTTTCTTGTATGTCTCCAGGAGACTTTAATTTTTGGCTTTTTTTTTGAAACAAACACAATATTAAAATTGAGCCAGGTGCTTTGCTTACCAGTAAGGATGGCATATTTTTTGAGGTACTAAATAAATAATAAATAATGCCAAGTTGTACTTGACTACACTTATGTGCTGACAATTTAGTATCTGCCTAGGTACCAGATGATGTCATTGCTACAAGCTTTAAGACTTTCTTTATTACAGCCATGCTAGCATTATTTTTAGCACAGCAGGTGTCAAAAAGGTTTATTTTGAAAGAAAGAAAACATAAAAATGAATTATTTATGTGAGTTAAATCAAAATGTACTTGATATAAATGTTTAATCAGTTTTTCACCAACTTCTTTCCATATGCTCTGCCCTGCTCGATGGTGCAGTTCTAATGGAATTACTAAATATATCTTAATAGCTCAGCACAGAGCATTATGCAATAGCACTCGCATAAGAGTAATTTTTCAACTTATATTAAACAGGTCATATGATTAAAAAATTCTGTAGAATGTTGACTTTTTTTTTACAGGAGATTACTATTCAATTCACATAGAAAAATTCAGTAAGTTTGACACTTAAAATGTGCTACGTTGACCATATTTAAAGTTTCTCATTCCTTAAAAAAGATGAGAAGATTAGAAAATAACTTTAATTTTGACTGTAATTGCAAATGTTTTTTCCCCCTGCTTTCATAAGTAATCAGCAGATTTGCTGTTACTCCTGGAATATAAATGTTACAGAATTAAAATAAGGATTCCAAGAAAGACTACACCGTGACTAAAGGGCAATTTTTATTTTGTGAAGAAACTAAAACCCTAACGTCAGGACCAATATTTTCTAGCTTATGGCAGCTTCTCAAGTTGCTTTCAACTAGTGGTGGCCATATTTCTGTTCTTTGATATACTCATGCCTTGGAAATCAGTGAAATCTAACTTTACTATTCTTCAAATAACTGTTTACAAAACAATCCCTATTATTTTTATATTCTTTGTGCATAAACTATCTAAGAAACTTTATGCATAAACTCCTTTGCATGTTTAAGGTTAGAATTTAAGGAAGAATCGCCCAAGTGAAAGGCCAGTATCTAAAGTCACTGGCTTCACAGGAGGGTTCTCAAGCTTCAAGTGATGCACTTTAGAGCTATACCAAACTTCCAGTGGTAGTGAATTGTAGTGAATGTTCAATAAGGGCTTTCCAACTGCCAGGAAACTAACATTCTCTATGTTCTATGCAAGATATTTTGTTTCCACATCACTGTACTGAAAAGAAAATGGAAGAACTAAAAAAAGGGATACATTTATATTAAAAAGAGAAAGTTTTAAGATGCATTAGATATATCAGTTGAGTTTAAGATATTGAAGATTATTTGAGGTGAAAGGTCCATAGATACACCTATGGTTTAGTATGGTTAAGTGTCACAGGTGGTGGTACTTGTTCCAGCAATTTTCAACAGTATCTTGTGGCGGAGGAATTGAACTGTGGGTGGCTACATATAAGACAAACACCTTAATACTACTTAATACTATAAAGTGGTAGTAATTAAAGCAGTAATTTGTCCATGACTTTGGACCAATAATTCTTGTGACAAAAGCAATTCTTATATACGCACATAGTGTACAAACCACACCTCAGGAAGATGGGTCAGAACTTGAGATGACTCAGAGAAGGCTGATTAAAATGATTAGAAAGCTAGAGTCTTTATTAGTGGAGTAAATCAAAGAGGTTTTAGACTCATGGCATGGAAAACTAAAGGTGAATCAAAAATGTTAAAATATGATAAAATTTTTTGATGAACAACAATGTCTTTACCAAATTCTAGATAATTAGCTACAGAAAATCCTCCTCAAATGTGAAAACAAGGCGTTTAGCAAAAGAATAAAGGATTTCGTATTCCTTTGCCTGATAAATAAGGTATGGTCAATATTATTCGATATATTGAAAAGCACCAAAACATAAACAAACAAATCCAAAAAAGAGGAAATAATTTAGCACAATCAATCATATCTTGAAAAAATGCAGGGATACGTCCCTAATTCTCTATAATTAATCTAGTGAAGCATCCAAATTTCTGGTTACAAACTAATTACAGTATCGCCAAACTCCAAAAAAATAGGGAACCTGATTTCATAAGAGTTGATTATAATAGACAGAGACAAATGATCAGCAATACTGTTATTACATACTAATAATGACCAGTAGGTAGTGAGGGCTTCTCCCTCCACCATAGCTATGACAAGGAACAATTAATGTCTGCTTTTAAGATAGGCACTGTTAACAACAGCTTAAGAAACAAGCTTTTTGAAGCACTCACGGTATAGTTTTGAACAGGAATACCTCTCTGTTTCTTCTTTGAAACTCTTCTCTCTTTACAGTGAAAACTATCACTTTTTCTTTTCTTTCTACAGCAGAAAGTACAGTGAAATCAGTAAAGAGTGACAAATAGTGTAAAAGCTTTACTTAGTTTATCTATTAAGCAGTGATTAGTAGTGCAACAGCCTTTTGCACACACCAGTATGACCTTTGCTCATTGTTTATTTTATCCGACTGAACACATGTAAAATGCATCTCTGTTTTTTGCCTGTTCAGCATCTACCCACCTCCTCTGGAGATGAAACCCATCCCAGACCAATGCTTCCCACTCTATTTATACAACTCCATGGCTCCTGGACTCCCCAAGAAAACAGGACTTAGACATGGCTGCATGACATTCCGTTCTAGTGGGCATGTTCATAGGTTCAGGGAGAGGCACATGACCCAGGTTAACCTCATGATGCTTTGTCAGGAAAATTTTGGTGGAACAACTGGAAAATGAGGCCTCTTATTGGGTCATCATGCATAGGTATGAAATAAGTTTGAGAAAGGATAAGGTAGGTAACGTGTGACAATGAGGAGTGTAAAAGTAACAATGTATGTGTATGTGTGTGCTCTAACGGTGATTGTGTGGGGATGTGTGTGCGTATGTGTGTGCACTTGTGTATGAGAGAGAACAAACTAAAGGAGAGAGAGAGAGAGAGAGAAGTTGAACTCTACTTTCAATCTCTACATTCCCCAAATTTAAAAGGATTGAAGTTTTCTGGGATTTCAGCCATTAAATTTTTGTTCCTGGTTTCTTAAGCACATTGGAAATGAGTGTCTGTTACTAGCATAGCTTTGGCTACTTAAAAAAAAAATAAACCTGCTATTGCCATTTTACAGATGAAAGAACTGAGCCCCAGAAATACTCATTTAAAGTCCATTATTCTACTTGGCATTAACCGATATCTTAAGAAAACTTAATTCAGCATTACTAAGAATTTAATTTTTAAGTATTTAAATCTTTCCATTCATTCTTAGTTGCAACTATAACTTTTCCAATTATCTATAATAAAGAATTTTGACAAATAAGCAATACACTGAAATCATAGTGCTGAAATGATCTCTAGAAGCTCTCATTGTTCATTGTCCTGACTCACGTAGGCAGAAACCCACCTGAAAAGAGGTTTGCAGTCACAATTTCTTCATCTCATGGTTTGTGGAACATTTGTAAATGAGATGTGAATATTTATAGACGTTTGTGACATTACTTCTGCATTTAGAAGCTTTTATACCAAATTATAGATTCATGTAAAGGTTATAAATTAGAAGCTTTACAGAAAATGTCTAAATATTTATGAATTTAACTACATTTAGGAATAAATTTGCAAATTTTACATTTGCTATTTTTTCACATTTATGAGCAAATATGAGTTTTCTAATAATCTATCAAAATGAGTCTGCACTCAGAAAAGCACAAATCCCAGATGGAAATGTTGATTTCATTTTCTCTGGGTACCTCCCCCCCCTCTGTCTCTATCTCTGTCTCCCTCCCTTCTTTTCTCCCCCCACTCCTTTCTCCACTAGAAATAAAATATGCAAAATCCACCAAGGAGATTTTAGTGCTTCCAACAATCCCTGGTACTTATGGGTTGTCAATCATATTATCTCTTTATTTTTAAGTCTCTAATCAATCATCCATCAAACATCAGCATCCCGGGAAACTCTGAAGCCCTAAAATCACCATGACCTGATCATTTAAGTTATGCTGTGATGCAACTGAATTGTGTTGACCATACCCCTGGGGAAATGAACAGAAGCGGAAGTTTCAAAGCTCTCTGATTTTCCTCAATCCCAACTGGGAACTAAGGGAGAGAGGAGATAATCTTAACCTCTGTTGATTAAGGTCAAACTGTCCCTCCAGCATCTTACTGCCTTGCCTAAAGTACAGGAGTGAAGATGCCAATGAAACTGATAGTCAATACTTGAGCCATTCATCAAACTCATTGAATCCATTGACCTGCTCGCATTCTATTCCTGCATTCAACCAGGCTACCTCCCTAAGGTACCCACACCAACAGTAATATCTCCTTTGTCATGTATCATACATTTTGGGCTCTACCTTCAACTCCATTAGTTCTTGAGTATTTATTTGCCCACTCTGAGACTTTGAAGTCATAAAAATCACTGTCTCATTGTTTTTTTCAGTCACTTACTCAGCTAGGAGATTATGGCCCATACATAGAAGAACTGTCTTGTACATACTGCTGGCTTCCAAGACTTTTGCTCCATTTTCTATCAAGAAAAATCCTAATATTGGTTAAACCCAAGTATCTAATTGGGTTAGTGGCTCAAAATTACCAAAAGCTAATGAAATATAGGCTGCCTTTAGCTTTACTAACAAAAATATCAAATTAGTATCCCACACTGCTGACTGTGCAACCACAGAGCTGTCATCTTTCTCCTGGTCAATGAAGACATCAGGGAACTAAATCAAAAGAGCACTGAATATTGAACTGGTATGATGGGGTAAGCACAAAGATAAGCAGGGACTCCTATTATAATGCATTAAAGATAAAGAAAGATTGTATGTGTTTTTCTAACTTATTTTAGAGAGCAGCTACGGGTCACACTCATGTGTGCTCTCTCTCTCTCTCTCTGTGTCTCTCTCTCCCTCTCTCCATTTCTATGGTGTAAGCCAGAGTTATAAAGTCTGGACTACTGCAGCAGTCCCCAATCATCACGGGAGCAAACTTGATGATATTATCAAAGAGAGAGAAGGAAAACAATGAAAGCACATTGGGCTATTGGATATTTTGGGGTTCCTAAATTATGTTCATCCTCCTTCCAATTCCATTAGATGACAAATGCCCTTTATTGTTTCAGTTGGTACTGATTGAGATTTTTTAAATTGAACCACAGTGTTTAATTGAACAACACAGTCACAGAGTTGTTCATTATTGAGTTTCAGTCATACAAGGTTCCAACACCCTACCCTTCATCAGTGTATGCTTCCTGGTACAAAAGTCCCCAATTTCCCTCCCACCCACATCCCACACTCTAGCCTGCCTCTATGCCAGGCATTTGTCTCTCCTTCTCCCTCTCCTTCCCCCTCTCCTTCTCCCTCTCCTTCTCTCTCTCTCTCACTCTCTCTTTGGTTCTTCCTTTACATACAACAAATAATTTCCTTTTGTAGGATTATTAATAATGATTATTACTTCCAAAAAACTCTTTTAAATGGTCTCTTCTTACAGATATTGATTGACTACATTCATTTGCAGGAAATAAAAAATAATATGAGACTAATATCAAGGCCAGGCAAAACCTGGACCAGGAGGACTTGTCAATGGTTGGAATCTACACAACTATTTGGGAGTCAGAGGCTAGATAAGATCACTGTATCACTGTCTTCCCATTGTTCATAGATTTGCTTGAGTGGGCACTAGTAACAACTCCATAAGTCCTATCACAAGCAAGTGTATCCCAAGGGCATCTGCTTGCTCAAGGGACAGGAAGAGCCCCAAACCATACTTCAGGTCATGGAACTGAGGTCCACAATTGTTACTAGCTCTTGGCATAACAAGTAAATAAAACACTGGTAGCTTGCCAGGCTCTGCTGTGTAGGACAAGATGAGATACAGATTTTAATCTGTGTGCCCAAGGAAATTAAAGAATTCCAGTACTTGGAGGGATGGGTGGTGGAACTCTGTATGGCGAAACCCAAACATAGAGAAGGGAATATTGTGATAATAATTGTGGGAAATGGTAGTGGCAGATTAGAACTGAGCATTGAACATATAAGCAAAGAAATATATATGATAACCCTAAAAGTATATTTCAAAGCCACAATGTATAAGAGAAGGGAGAGAGAAAGAGAGAGAGAGTAGAAAAGAGAGATAGGAGAGAGAGGGAAAGAGATGGAGAGGGAGAGAGAAAAGAGCATAGAAGAGCCTGCTATGGTGGCCGGCTGGGGAAGGGGAGAGGGAAACAACATTGGTGGTGGGAAATGGGCACTGGCGGAAGGATGGGTGCTAGAACACTGTATGACTGAAACCCAATCATGAACAACTTTGTAATTGTATATCTCACGGTGTTACAATATAATTTAAAAATAAATGGTCTCTTCTTTCATCAGAAAGACACAAAAAGGGGCTTTTGAGTGAAAATCCATAAATGTCTTCTTAGTTTCCCCCCCCCCCAAGGTCCAGAGGACCACCATGAGGCTGCTCAGGAAAGTAGCTAGAAAAAACACACCTGGGGCAGTGACTGTACATAGTGATTTTCATAGTAGCAGGTGTACCCATCTGGGGGATGGCACTTCCCAACTAGGGCTCAGGAAGCCTTTCCTGTGGTTTTCCACTATCTGAACTGGCAGTTCCACAGAGGCCCTGAAGATGTGATGCTGCTCAGACCCTCCCCTGTGGTACCCAGGATTATCTGGAGGTGCTGGGGAACTCTAGGTATACCTTAGGGTACTAAAAGTCTCCAGGGAAACACCCAATGTGCTTGAGAGCCTCCAAGACAGCATCTATCCCACAAATTAGTGCCCATGTGAAACCAGTGATCAAACCAGGTCAGCGGCATGTGAGGCAACACCCTTAGCCCCTATTCTATCTCTCTAGCTTTAGATATACACATTTTGTAGTACTACTCAGTCTTATTTTACTTCATATTTGGAATGGAAGACAGCCATCATTTTATGCCAAGGGAGAATGTCCTCCTCGGGTATTGGCAAGGCAGCTAAAGCTGCCAACAGTATAGTTCCCCACAGGAAAAGAGATGCACACTTGCTTATTGAATTAATATGGGTGTGCTATATGCAGTAGATAAAAAGAGAAAAAGTGTGAAACTCTACGATGTCTGAAACAGCTGGCATCCATTCAAGATCTATTATATAGTAGGTCTTGTGTAAATTGCCTATGGTACTTAATCCTCATAATAGTTCTATAATAGACATTTTAATTTTTATTCTACTGATTGTAAAAGCACAGAGTAATCAATATTAAGTGACATTGATTAAGGCCACGTGGGTACTGATTGGTGACTCACAGAATATGTCCATGTGTTAATGCAGAGCCTGTAAAATTAACCTTATTAGGGGGACAGAAGGATCTTTGAGAATAAAATTAAGGTAAACACCTAGAGATGAGATCATCCTCAATTAGTAGGATTCCTAAGTCTAATGACAGTTGTTCCTTTTATAAAAAATATTTTATTATACCACCGTGAGATATACAGTTACAAAGATGTTCATAAGATGTTCATATTTGGGTTTCAGTCATACAGTGTTCCAGCACCCATCCCTCGACCAGTGCCCATTTCCCACCACCAATGTCCCTGATTCCCTTCCCCCTTCCCTAGCCTGCCTCTGTGGCAGGTTCTTAAATCTCTCTCTCTCTCTCTCTCTCTCTCTCTCTCTCTCTCTCTCTCTCCTTCTCTCTCTTTCTCTTTTCCTTCCCTTCCACATGGTGGATTACAATATATACATTAAGAGGTTGAAATGACAGTTGTTCTTATAATAGAAATCAAGCAAGAAAGAAAAACAAAAAAGAAAGACAGACAGAAGAGTTGAGACATGGCTTTAGGGAAGCTTGTGTGATGGAGGAAGTCTATGGCTACAAGCCAGAGGACCAGGGATTGTTAGCAGCTCCCAGAAGCTAGGAGAAAGTCATGGATAGTTTCTCTGAGGCGTCAGAGGAACTGACCCTGCTTACAGCTTCACTTTGAACTCTGGCCCTTAGAAATGCAAAAAACTGACTTTCTGTTGTCATATGCAACCTGCTTTGTGGCCATTTTTCATGTCATCTCTAGGAAACTCATAGAAACTGAAATTTAAAGCCAGTACCATGCCACTCTGAATACATGGTCTGAATGAAATGCTGTACTGAATAAGAGCTACTTACAAGCTGGACTTTTGGTGTGTAGACACGGGAGAATTGAGTAGTCCATGAAATTATAGAGAACTCTCAAGAAGTACCTGTTCTCTTGCAAGCTGGTCTCAGAGAAAAGTCTAGAAGAAACATGGGAGAAAAACACAAATCTAAAAGAAATTCACAAGTTGCACAAGCTTATTGGTCAAAGAAAAGTATAGTTTGCATCAAAAAATAATTCAGCTACATGATATACTTATGTGTGTCATTCATGAATTAATAGCATAAATAGGCACATGAGTGCTTATTTAATTATATTGTAATTTAATCATATTTTAAATAATTTCATTATGATTATATAATTAGAATAGTGCTTAATTTTGATATTTAATTATATTTAATATTGAAACATAGATGTTAAGAATCAGGTAACATTTTTGTAATATAAAAATTAGAATGTAAATACTTTTTTCCATTATTATTATTATTATTATTTTTTTTTGTTTTTGGGTCCACGGGATGAGGGTTTCCGCTCAACTGGGTGGGGGCCTATGGTGCTGGGTTACGGGGTGCGTTGTGTACTAGTTTTTGTTTGGGTCCACATCTAATAGTGCTCAGAGAATACTCCTCGCTCAGTGCTCAGGGATCACTCCTGGTGGTGCTTAGATGACCATATGCTGTGCCAGGGACTGAACCAGCATCGTAAATATTGAATACCTCTTATCCCAGAGACTAAGAAGCTGGCAGAGCCATTGCTAGTGAATGCAGCACATTTGTATACACTACAGAAATGAACATCAGAGCAGAAGACTTAGCAAGAGCATTATGGGCTTAATTCAGCCCCACTTTGTCTCCTGACTGCATCTAGCTCATCTAGTGCATAGTGTAAGCTGCCCAACTGCCCACAATGGCCCAAAGCTGAAGCCCAATGATGTTAAGTTAACCCGTGTTTAGGTCAAATCTTAACAAAATCTTTGCTATGACCCATTTTCTAAGACTCAATTTATATATTGCTGCTACTACATAGTGTCATTTCTAAGTTTTAGAGTTTACTAAAAAAATGTATTGACTCTAAAATAAGGACATCACAGGGTGGTTGGTCAGCTGGGGAAGAACTAAAGCAACCCTTCTGAAATCTGCACCAAAACAGACTCATAGTCCCACAGGGGCAGGACCAGCTATGTATACCTCAGAGTTCTATTCAAGTACAGGACTTTCACTTGAAAACAACTAAGACTTCCAAGAGGGTAAGAGTGGGGAATTAAACTTTCTATGTGTGAGACCCTGTGGAGTGGCAATCTACCACAATAAAGCCAATCTGGTTGGCATCTACAATATCCATCCATCAGGGATCAGTCACAGAAAACAAGACAGACAAACACACCAGGAGACAAAAGCAGGCTCACGGATTGTCCATATTTTAGGTCACCTAGGGAGTGAGCACACAGGCTGTCCACTTATTCAATCCATTACCCTTCACCCATTCTGGCTCCCAACAGAGAGCCATTGCTGAACTTGAAAGGACAGTTAGGAAGCACACCAAAATCCGACAGGAACAGTAAGAACAGAGAGCGGGGTATTTCGCTTAGGCAATCAGCAAGCTCTGGTAAAGTATAAAGTTGTGACTGTGTTTTATTCTATTTATTTTGCCTTTGTTGCCCTCTACAACCAAAGACCTTGAACTGTTTTTATTCTATTCTGTCCTGAGCCCACACTTGTTGCCCATTTTCTATTGTATCATTAACTGGGTGCACATTAGCTGCCCTGTGATATTCTAAATGACCCGACCTGTTTTACCTAGGGGGCCAACCTGACACGGGGGTTTTCCTTAGGAAACAGATTTTCTATAGTGAAACTAATCAGATAGTTATGCCTGGGGTCACATAAGGTTAACACCTGACTTCCAGACCAGGAGCCAATAAAGACTTTCTGCCCAGAAAGAGATTACCCCGGTAGCCAGTCTTTCAGTTTAGAGCCCTCTGGCTGTTTCTTGATGGCCTTTTTTTTATTGGTTTCAAGGCCACACCCAGTTGTGCTCTAGGGCTACCTCCTGACTTGGTACTTGGGGGGCGGGGTGACTTCAGAAGTACTCATGGGAGAGCACAATGCAGACTTAGAGTGAGGGCTCCTTATAGAAAGCATGATGCCCTCTCTTTTCATTCTCCCCAAGCTCCCTGTTATTATAAAGTTAGAGACTATGCACTCAAGTGCTTCAACAAGGGATTATTTTCCCTGCAGCGTCTCTTAGTGATATAGGGAAGAATTTCAATTGAATTATATAAATATTTGATCCCAGCTAAAATCCACAAAAGCAATTCCTCTCAGATGTAAAGAACTGCAGGATAAGAGGGGGACAGCACTTTTCCTCTGGCCGCTGGGAGAGGTCAGGTCAGGTACTCTTCAGTTCTCAGCAACGATGCTGTGTGTTTTCTGTAAGATTCAGGCCACACTTGTCTGGCTTCTGTTTCTCCCAAAGTGTGTACAAGCTGAAAACTATTTGAAAGGATGCTTAAAGCTATGGCACAGAAATCATTTTGCATTCAAATTCTGTGCCGTCTTTGTCTCAACTGTGTTATCAGTAAAAGTTATTTCCCAGCCTGTCACAGTTCCTGTGCAACTTTAGTCTCAAGATTCCTCCAGAACTGGTCCATGAGGCACCCTCAGGAAGCCCTCCCCAGATGAGACAGCGGGTAGGGAGCAGGCACCCCACGGCAATCGCAAACTCCACAAGTCCAGACACACAGAGCTTGTCTGCCCTGGGACCTTCTGATTTGGCGCCTCTCAGCTGGTGGCTTCCTCTGCAGTTCCAGGTGAAGGAGGGTACACCTGTTCTTGCCAGTGTCCTGGCACTTGGCACTCAGCGCTCAGCAGATGAGCAACTTGTGACTGTGAGGACCGAAAACACCGCCTCAGCTCTTCTCAGCTGTGGGGTTAATAATGTTGTGGGGATCTTTCTGCAGTTTCTGCAGCCTGGCCCGGCTCAGAGATCCATCCACCACTGAGAATGAGGTTTCCCGAGTCTGAGCCGTTGGCGCCTGCCGCTACTGCTAGTGCTGGCACCATGCCTGGCTGTTCTTGTGTGGCCCAAGGCGAATGGCTGCATTCACTGAAACAAGTGGCTGCTGTGCCTCTCCTGATTTTAACTACGCCCACGGAGCAAAGAGGGGCTCACAGTTTGATAGATAACTATTGAGTTTGCGTCAGGAGTAACTGAGTTTTCCATTCTGCTGCACTTGAAAAAATCCCACCGGGCAGTGAGAGCAGCTTTGAGGAGAGCCAGTGTTAAGCCAGGTCACGCTCCCTCCTCAGAGGCCCCAGGGGAGGGAAGTGGCACCGAAGGGCATGTGCTCACCTCAGGCAGGTGAAGTGCCAGGCGAGCAGGGACACGGTGAAGGAATATCAGTTTCTCTCTGATGGGACCATTATTTTCTGCCACTGTGTTTTTACAGGAAAGGGAAGTTGAAATCACAAGTTGTGTTTGTTAACCTGTGGGGAACCCTCCTGCGCATGCAGAGGCCAAACTAACATTTTTAGACGTTTTATCAAAATGCATGTTGTAAGTCATTCGAATAATAATTTCTAAGTATTTCTTAAAGAGGCAGCTTTGCCTCTTTCTCTTTTTTAACACTTACATTTTATTTTTATTTTATTCATTTATATACTTTTGCTATTTGGGTCACATCCGGCAATGCTTGGGGGTTACTCCTGGCTCTGCATTTAAGAATTACTTCTGGTGGTGCTTAAAGGTAAATGTTTGAGATGAGAGCCTTCTACTGAGAGTATACCGCCTACACAGTAGAGCCTAGCAAGCTACCCGTGTTTTATTTGCTTGTTATGCCAAAAGCTAGAAATAATTGTGGACCTCAGTTCCATGACCTGAATAGTTTGGGGCTCTTCCTGTCCCTTGAGCAAGCAGATGCCCTTAGGTTACACTTGCTTGTGACAGGACTTATGGAGATGTTACTAGTGCCCACTCGAGCAAATTGATGAACAATAGGAAGACAGTGATACAGTGACACAGTGATTTTTTAAAGAAATCAGATACAAACAAATTCAACTAGATTTTATTCCGTAAACACTTTTATTGAAAAAGACTCGTATGTTGTACTAGCTTCAGTTTCTTTTCTTTCCTGCCTTCTTCCTTTTTTTTCTTTCTTTCTTTCTTCCTGGCACACCCAACAGTGTGCAGGGCTTACTACTGGCTCTGTGCTCATGGATCACGCCTGGCAGGGCTTGACACCTGATGTAGCACCAAGGATCAGACCCAGACTGACAGCATGAAAGGCAAGTGCCCTACCCACTGTGCTGTCTCTCCAGGTCCTTGCATTGGTTTTTTGAATAGAAAGAGCCTCAGTTTAGTATTACTGAGCAGTTTTTGAGAGTTCTAAAGTTGAACTAACTTGCCATTATAGCCACTGTTGAAAATCTCATAGGAATCAAATTCCTGTTGTGATAAGTCACTTTTTTTTGGTGAAAAACAGCATTCTATCATTCCCTGAAAACAGAAACTGAGTTTACGTTTGGGACCACAGGACTCACACATCTGGCAGAAGCAGGCAAGACAGTAGCAAACTGTGACCTGATTCAGAGAGGAACACCTTTAATGGTCTTTGCTTTTAACAGAACCACAAAAGACACATGACTATTGATACCAAAAGTCTCTAACATCCCTTGGTCAGAGTTTTCTCAGGTTTGCTGCTTCCTTCATCCTTACAGTGTCACAATTTATATTTCAATTAACCCACTCAGAGTTTACCCGATTCCTCAGCTAATCACAACTGGAAACAAGAGTGTAGCATGGTTATCAGTATTTGCCCAGCTGTGATTGCAGTTACTTTAAGAGTTGGTTGTATGGTGCTTTTACATTCACAACTTTGTCTTATTTCTACTGGCTTATCACTGGCTATCAGATACTATGGACAGTTATTTTGAATAAAACTTCCAGCTTAACAGGGCAACCCCACTGTAAGTCAATTACCCCCATACCAATGAAACCTAGTATATTTTGAAGCTTTTTCTTTAGTTTATATCAAGTTAGTAAATTCCTTTTATTGGTATAAAATATTACTGTGATTATTTTTTAGTTTTTATTTTCTAATTTTTCTAATACCCACTGATTGCCATGCTCCCTTAACTGACTATAGAATTTGGAGACTTGGTTATTTGTAATTACCTTGATCTGCTGTAGATTTTACACTTCTCAGTACCATTCTCTTCCTTCCTGATTGGTGCTCTTTTGCTGGGCATTATAAAAATTATTCTGTTCTACAGACTTGTTAGGGAGTGGCATGAGGGATATCTGTTGTGCACTGGGAAGGTTCACAAGACAGAACATTAGCTCTCAGCATCAGGAAATATACTCTTTATATTCTTCAAGAAGCTTTAACTGGCCATGAAATGTTATTATTCTCTAAGGAATGGAATCAGCAGAAAAACAAAGTTATTATAACATTTCTTTTATAAAATTATAAGAATAAAAACAAAAAGCAGAAGAAATATATGCATTGCTTTCTCATAGAGGAAGAATGCAATTATCTCACTGCTTTTCGAAACCAAAACACAGAAACAATTAGCTATATCCAACATTGGTATCTTGGCTGAAGAAGGGGAATACAAGAAATGAAAGTTGATAAACGCATTAGTCAGTCTGCTTAGGCTGCTATAACAGGATACCATAGGCAGGGGTGATTTTTTCCCCTTTGCTTTTAATTTATTATTTGTTTTGTTTTGTTTTGTAGCCAGCCCGGCAGATCTTACTCCTGGCTCTGCTCTCAGGGTTCATTCCTAGCAGAGGTCAGAGGACTGGATATAGTGCTGGGATTAAACTCATGCAAAACAAACACCTTACCCACTACTATCTCTCTGGATCCAGTGATTTATTTTCTTATAGTTGTAAGTACTAGATGACAAGGATAAGATGTCCTTGTTCTTGATTTCTGAGGGTTCTTGTTCTGGCTTATCAATCTGCCTTTTGGCTATGGACTCATGGGGTTCTTCTCTGTGTGGGAATGTAACAGAGCAGGGATTCTGGTGCCTGTTTTTCTTCTCAACAGGACAACGATGTTGTGTAATTTGGGAGCCTTCCTTAAGACCTCACTGAACCACAGGTACCTTGGAAAGACTCTTTCTAAATGCATTTTCTAATTAGAAAATGGAGTTCCCAAAGTTAAATTTGGAAAGACACAATTCAGCGCATCAGACAACATAACACATTGACAGAACATAGACAGTCAAGCTGGGGTTGTATGCCACCACCTGATTTTATATGCCCCCATATGACTTCAAAGAGAAATGTGGAATCAGAATGACCTGGATGAAAATTTCAGAATTCTAATTCTCTATGAAAATTTCATTGAACCATGGAATAAATACTTTAAACCTGTGCATCTGAAGGGCCTGTCAAATTGTTTAAGCTTCCTAGGATGAATTTAGGCAACACAACAGATGACGATGTCTATTCTTATACTACTATATAAAGTCCAGTGGGAGTGTTAGTCAATAAAAACCATACAAATAGCTAACTATAACCTGAAGGTCTTATGCAAGTTACTCAAGCATAACAACCTTTAATTTCTCATCTGTAAATGGATCAATAATGATATATATATCATATATTTTGTGGGACAAGAAAATGATGTTTACAGACACATTATAGGGTCTCTCTCTCACATAAGTAACACACACAAAGAATGAACAAACAGCAGAAAATAAGTTCAAAAAAATTCTTTAGGAGACACTCCATCAAAAGGAAAATAATGATTTTAGATTGGTACAAACCAGTGAATAAGTATCGGCAGTAGAATTCTCCTGGTGAGAATTACTTGAGCAAAAGATATGAGATAACGTTTTCTTTGTCCATTCCTTTCATGTCAGGCTCAGGCCATATCACCTGTTCAAAGAGAGGCTGATACCTTCTTAGAACCACATATAAACTATAACATTCTTTTCATCTGCCTTGTTTCCGATTTTTCAAATAACCTGCATCTGTGGGTTGTGTTATATAATGGAAGGTGAAAGTCAGATGATTAAATGTGGCCCTACTGTGTATCCTCACTCAGCAGGCAAAGAGCAAACATCCACTTGACAGCTGAGCCTGGCGGTAGCGCCAGACTGTTAAAACTACCCCTGAATCCCTGGAGAAATGAGCATGAAAAAAATGGAAAGCGAGACAAATTTTCTGTGGGATATAGTTTTGAATCAAGAGTAGAAAATCAATAATTTGGAGTTTTAGTCCCTATTTGGTTCTAAAGAACTGCATGACCCCAGGAGATAGATCTCTGAGTAATTTTCCTCTTCTATAAAAATAAAGGTGTAGGAGAGAGAATTCTGAAAATCCTAGGCTTTAAAAAAGGTTAATGGTGAGGATTAGTACAACAGCATGGAAGTATGGCCTTCTTTTATGTGACATAAGGACCTTGATAATCAAAGAAAAAAATGAGCCTCAAAAACTCAGTCCTTTTTAAGAGGGAGTTAATACCTGAAATAAAACAAAAAATTCAAACTCCAAAGTACAATTTTCCTTCTACGCACTTTCAATTAGGTAAAGGTCTAAAGGAGATTTGACACTGTGTTCACAACTAGCTATGAAATGCAAGTGGTTGGGGTCAAGCCAGATTGGTTTGGGGAGTTGACTCAAAGCCTTGTGCCTGATACATAAGAGATTGAATAAATGCATTTTTTAAATTTGTTTTGTTTTGGGGTTATACCTGGTGGTGTCATGGACCTACTCCTGGTTCTGTTCCCAGGGATCATTCCTGGCAGGTTTAGGGAAGCATATGGGACTCCAGGGATCAAACCCTGCCAGGGCCAGGCAAGGCAAGTGCCTGACTCACTGTACTATTGCTCTGGCCCTTAGTAAGTATGTTTAAATAATGCTGATACCTATTTTAATACCGTATTTTTACATCATGTTGTAAAGTACTGACTATTCTTTTTCCTCTACAAATCACTTAGATTTTCTATGCCTTCACCTCTCCACTGTAAACTGGCAGTCATTATAATGCTCACCCAATATAAGATAACCGGGTAAGCAAATTGTCTCAATGACCCCGTAGGATTTCCATTCAATGATCCTTCTTCAACCCAGGACCATTTCCTAGGGTGGAAATAAATGCAGGGCAATGTCTTCGCTAAAAGTGAAATCTCTGGTCCTGATGAGAGAAGAGCTCAAATCCTGAAAAGAGGATTTTGTTAGCAAAACTGTCTGCTACTTCCTCACTTCACGTCAGGGGTTCTTGCCCTTTGTTTCTCTCTTGCCTGCTTACCATTCACATCAAAGCATTCTTGCCCTGCTTATCCTCTAAAGCACCTCATATCAGAAGGTTAATAGTTGAAGGTCACAGGCTCCCATCTCTCTGCACCTTGTCTGGGCCCTGCATGGTAGCAGCCAAGACCCCAGCTGGTGTGGGGGGAAGCTTGTGTGCCCAGCAGTTTGCGAGCCCAGCAGATGTAAAGAGCTTGGTGCAGTGATCCGGGTGCACCTGTTGATTTGTCACCATCTGTTAGCCAAAATGTTAAAGAGCCACACCCTCGGACAGCCAGCTGAGGAGAACTTAATCTCTCCCCCACAGGCCTCCCAAATCAGGCTGCTGAGCACATCTTACAAAAGAAGAGAAGCAAACACAAAGAAGAAACTGTCTGAATCCCGCCTGAGGGAGGCCTAATCTTCCATCCTGGCTGAGTTTTATTCCTTAAACTAACACAAAGGGAGCTCTAAAAAAAATAAACCAAGAAAACTATAACCTGATAAAAAAAAATCTTGTTATAAACTGTTTTCCTGTTTGTGTTTTTTTAAAGGGAGATGTTGGTTGAGCATGGAGTGAGAAGGAACTTTGGGGAAGTCGTTACTGAAGTGGAACTGTCCAGAGACAGCTCGCTTGGCCTCCTTAGAGGAAAACAGAGCTGGAGTCTCAGGAGGAGCAAAATGTTTGGGAAATTCACCCAGAATCAGCAATTATCTAGGAATTTAGACCTTAAAGACCTAAGGATTCAAAAGACTTCCTTCAGAGTAAAGACAGAAAGCTGTATGGTCTTTATCAAATCAGGGTACAGGCAGCAGCTAATCCATCTCTGCTCTAACTGGATCTTCACTCTATGAACCCTAGCTATTCCCATGGGGCAGGAACTACACAACTGAATGGTTAGCTAGTGGGTGTCATTTCAAAACTTGGTGCCATACAGATCACTGTTAAAACAGATAAGCGATTTTTCAAAAGCAGTTGGAAAGGGGAAGGGTATTTTATGGAATAACTAGTCTAAATTGTTGCCAAAGTTAAATATTCAGTTTGAATATGCAACTACTTTCTTTGAATATATACCCAGGATGACTAGGAGAAATGTTAGTATGAATTCCTTGTCTTAGTTAAAAATAAATAAAGAACAAGAAACTAGCATTCATCCAAAGTCTTAAAATAAGAAAGATTTTCTTTGCAATTTTAGATTTTAGTTAAGATTTAGTTAGAAATGACTTAATCATCTATTAAATTTGCCCCTTTTTGGAGGGTATGTACTGGTGGGGTCCTGAGTGGAAGAAGAAAGACAGCTTTAAAATACTCTAACCAAATCTTTTATATGGTTGTTTTAATGTTTATTCTCTACCCCTTTCTTCCCAAGCTATCATTCAACCTAATCCTTGAGGAATATTGAATGGAATTAACACCTTTACACCAATCCCATTAGTGTGCTGTTAAATTAATGGGTTCATTTCTGCCCTCAAGCAAGATGTGGATTATAATCTTGAGACATGCTATCTTTAGACAATCACTTAAAAAACCTGAAAGCAGGCAACATATGGCACACTACACAATATAAAAGTGTTTAAGAGGTACAAGTTTCCACCCTCCATGATACATGCCCAGTTTTAAATAAAAACATAGCGTCATCTGGTTCACGCTTAAACACTGAAATTGAAATTATTGGCCATACTGTCATTTTCAAAACAATAGCTAACGATTTGCACATGTGCTGTTTACAGCTCCACAGCCTGTAAACACAGTCACCAACCACAACTTTGCTAAGGTAAATGACAGCTTGAAAAATTCAATTCCCCAGAACTCTTGGGATTTCCTCATTTTCTCCCTTTACATTCATTCTTTCTTCCCACCCCTCCCCAACCCTAATCACAGACACAACAGATACTCCACCGTCTGCGCATGCGTAGCTTCCTAACCATGTCACCACCACTCCCCCACCCCAAGACACATTTTCCTGCTGTTGAGACCAGCTGGGATGTATTAGTCATGCTGAAGCACGTCATGTAACACAGCAAAATATCAGGCAGCCTAGTGTCATGGGAAAAGTGAATCTACTTCATTATCTACCTAGGGAAAGGAAACAGAACGAGTGCTTAAATGGGCCGGGTCTTCCTTTCCCTGTTGTTAATGCATATCTGTTAATAGCATTAGCATATTCCACAATCTTGGTATGGAAGCATGGTGCAGGAGAACATTGATCCCACTACTGTGGCACATATCAACCCCTTGGGGTCTTTTCCTATCCCGTTTACTCGCCTACAAATTTTGTAAACATTAGGTTGCTTTGATTCACATAGATAAGGGTAGAAGGGAAACTTTAATCCAGTAGACACAGGTATCTACTAAAAGGAATCATTGTGTTCCAAACTAAAGTAGTACAGCAACACCTTTGAAAATGCGTGGGGAAAAATATGTGTTGTACAAACAGCATCGATTCACAGACACGAATGAACATCAGGACCATCCAGATTGCCTTCTTAGAAATACATGCCCGGTCTCGGGCTGGTTGAATATCAGCATTTCTATGAAGGTACAATGATACTGATACTACTGGTCCTTGAACCATGCTTCTATAGTAGTTTTTGGCAAGGTAGTATAAATAGGCAACCTATAGGAAAATGACAAAAACATGTACAGCCTTTAGAATCAGGGAATCAAAACCTGACCTAAACAAATTGGAAACATCTAGACCTAGAGAAAGGAGTTTATATTGTATCATTTTTTTTTAATTTTTATTACACTACCATGAGATATACAATTACAAAGGCGTTCATGATTAGGTTTCAGTCATACAGTGTTTCAGCACCCATCCATCCACCAGTGTACATTTCCTACCACCAATACCCCCCATTGGTTTCTTGGGGGAGGGGGGATTGTTTGTTTTGGTTTTGGTGGGCCCAAGGATAAAGATCTGGGAAATAGATATCACAAAGTGAACATGTCTAGGTCATTTTTCTTTAAAGATCTGGATTTTGTTTGTGTTTTGTATTGCTGGGAGAGAACCTGTCTCACATATGGAAGGAAAGTCCTCTAGTTCTATGCATCAAACCTGTCTCTGAAGATGGAAAAAGTTGAAACCTCCAACATTCTCTTAAGGAGGTATGTATCTTAGCATTACCAGCCTTCCCCCACCCCCTCCTTATTATTTTTTTTTAAAGAAACATCGAGGCAAACAAAGAGGTTTGGTCCTTTTTTTTTAAATATATAAGAAATAGCAAATTGAAGAAAGAAAGTGAAATTGGAAGTAGATTCTGGTTTGTAGCAGCATCCTTAGTTAAATCCGTAGGAATAAAAGAGCGAGGGAAGAGGATTTTCCCAGCAAGTTTGTCAAAGCAGTTATGGTAATTTCTTATTACTTCTTGAAATAATTTACATTTGGTATTCCCTCTATCATTCTTATGTCACTAATATGGCAGTTTAAAATGACTTGACAGTCAATTCTTTTTGTTTTTAGAATAAGATTTTTAGGAGAGAAAATAATTTCTAAAACTTCCAATGCTAGTGGGTGCTTTCCATCACTGTGCTAAAAATAAACTGCAAGGACTTTTAACTCCTTATGTTGAAATTAAGGACAAATTTCAGAAATTTGTTTAAAAAATTAATAGACCAACTTTTTTCTTTTAGTTCAAGTGTTGCATCATAAAGTTGTATTAGTTTCTAGGAGCTGCAGTAATAAATGATTGAAGATTTATTATTGTAGATTATTATTGTAGACCCAGAAAATGATTTTCCCTGAGTTCTCAAGACTAGAAGTCTGGGAGTTTCCAGAGAACAATCTTTTCTTTGCCTTCACCTATTTTCTAATGGCTACAGACAATCCTCGAGTTTTGTTTTGTTTTTTTGTCTTGGAGCTGCCTTGTCTATTCTCTGACTTTATTGCCACACTGTATTCTCCTTGTGTGACTCTTATAAGGACACCAGTTATGTCCATTAATGCCAGCCCCTTCTTCAGCTTGACATCATTTTAATGTATTGCATCTGCAAAGACCCTATTTAAAAAAAAAGATAACCTTTACAGGTTTGTGGCATAGGATTTCACCATGTCCAGATTGGCAACATGCTTCAACCCACAGAAGGTATTATGGGACACTCTCTTTGTATTTGAGATTTTTAACAGTATCTTATTGAACAGCTTTTACCCCATTCTTTTAAATAAGGCAAAACAGATAAGGCAATAAAACCCTCTTGAATGCCAAAGTATTATGATTATAAAAGGGGAAAAGCACCAAAAAACATTTTACTTTTTAATGCTAAGACTACGAACTGATAGGATGTGTAGCAATTAGAAATTTTTGTTATTTGAGAGCTAATACACTTTAAAATCTTATTCTTGCTAAGATTTATGTGTTTGATATGGTATTGTTTGCTTCTGCATTTTCTGAAACTTTCAACTGGAAATGCGGTAGAGTGGCATTATAAATAGATTACAGATTTCCTATGGACAGATATTGTCCCATGACTTCAACAATTTCCATCTTAAATTTGTACTTTTACAACACACTTCTTGTGTATGGTTTGAATATTTCCTTACATAAAGTTTTGTTAAATCTATTTGAAGATTAAATTAAAATGGTTTAATCATTCACACTGAGTAATCCTTTTTATCTATTTGAATCTGGGGAAAATATTAATCAGAAAAAAATTGTGATGTCTGCTGTTTTGGAATGACATCCAGTGGGACTCAGGGCTCACACCTGACTAGGTTCAGGGATCACTTGTGGCAGGGCTCAAAAGAAAACACGGGCGTAGAAGATTGAACTGGGCCTGCTGTCTGAAAGACAAGTCCTTTAGCAATACACTATCCTTGGCTCCCAATGAATGACATTTTGAACCATTTACGATATATAACCTGTTAATACAAAATACACAATGAATTATCACAAAGTAAATAGCTTATACCATCAATCTATCTCCAAATTCCCAAGTCTGTGAGCTTAAAACTATAACCCCCAAAGATCAGTCCATATTACCTGAAACTTATGGTATACTAACATCGCACTCAGCTTCCTCACTTGAGGTATTATCTCAAACCAGTTTCTGTGTGCTGACTCTAGACTATGATTTCTGGGAGACAAGGTGAAGAAATTTGATATGAAAACATTACTTTTAAATAATCCTCTTTTAGAATTCTTCTCATAACCTCTTTCCCCCTGGCCCAGCCACACACAGGCAAAAATAGTCAAAGAAGAATCTTTGTGGTTAAGATTCAAAAAACTCATCTTGAACTTAAAGCTAGCAAATGTCAGCAGTTTCATGTTAGTTTGTCCTAATGTTCTCAGAAATCTAAACTATGGTGTCTTGACGCATTTAAAATTCTTCCCTGCTAGCTGCAGTCCCTAATAATATCCTGGCCATGTACCTTCATCTATATTCATGAGAGTGCAGATGCAGCCAAATTAGTGGCAGCAAAGCACATTTTACAGTGTAGAAAATACAATCTGGCTTCCTTTAAACATTTTTTGACAAAAAAAGTTTTATTAAAAAAAGAAAAACAGACAGATTTAAATTCATCACCACCCGTTGCAGGAGTCTGTTACAAATGCACAGCTGGCTTGATGATGACTGACAAATCAAAAGTCAGAGAGAAACTTCCCGATCATCTGAGCCCTTGCCACCCGATTAGCAGAAGAAAAACAGGGCAGATGGAGGGAGACGCAGCAGTTCGGAGGGAACAGATGGCCACTACGAACTTGATATATGAAATTAATAACACTTTCTCAAATACAATTAGTAACAGGAATACATTACCTGCATTTTCATAACTGTGAGCAAGCTGACATTAAATGAGGTTTTTCAGATTAACAGTTGATGTGGCATTGATATTTGGAGGGAAATAAAAATATATAGCAATAAGAGAAACCTCTTTGCTTGTGGTGCCATTGATCAGAGTGTTGTAACATATGAATTGCGATTCAAAAGAAATTCCATATTTAAATTTCACTAATTGGGATTTTTTCCCTAATGTAGCCATTTGGACCACATAATGCATGAAATACTTAAAAGCCTCGCGGATGCATGCAGCTTCTTCTGCCCTAGATGAATTATTCTTTAGGAAGAAATTAACCATTATGCATCTCCCCACAGACAAACGCAGGCAAGAAACAAACAATAAGGGAGAGAGTCCATTAAAAATAAAAAAAAGGTAAAATGAAACGAAGAGGCAAGCGCTTGTGGTTTTCAAAACTACTGCCACTCCAATATGTCATTGTAAAAATGTCATTAAAGTGTCTCTAGTTTCATACCCAATTTCTAGAACAGGTAAAATCAGCTCTGTGACTTGTTCAAAGCATTGTCAATTAAAAAAGGATCCTATTTCAAATCCCAAGCCAATGACATTTCTGTATATTGTTAAACAGTCCTCCAGGAAGTTAGAATTCTCACATTAAACTCCATTAAGTCACATAAGGTGTGAGTTCAGGAGGCAGCTTCTGATCAGGCGGATGTAATGGTGAGCTACATCATCATATCAAACTACTCACTAAAATAGTTTCAGTGAGTCTTGCTCACTGAAACCCAACCCAGCCCCTGCAGGAGGCTGAGGCAACCAGGGAGCTACAAGATGAGGCCAGACCAAAAGCTGCACGGGTTTTCTGATTGCATCAAGGGCACACCGCACAAATGTGTGGGAATTGTCACTAGGTGAAGGCACAGGTGGGCTTGGGTGTCTCTGGAGAGGTACAAACCCTGGCTCTGATTTAGAGTCAGAGTCACAGTGTGTAGGCAGGTGCACTTGTCTAGGGTGGCTGAGGAGCCTCCAATTCCCAGGAGGCTGGTGATTAGTTCTGCTACAACAGAAGATGGCTGTTTCCATACCATAGCTAGTGGCTATAAAAATTGGGAAAGAGAGAGAGAGAGAGAGAGAGAGAGAGAGAGAGAGAGAGAGAGAGAGAAATAGAGAGAAATCATCCTTGAAAGAAAATCTCTGGGTATTCACACATAAACAGAGAAATGATAAAAAATACTTTTGAGAGAAAGAGCTAGTACTCTGGTTATTAGAAAGAGGAGAATCGGGGCCAGAGCGATAGCCCAGCGGTAGGGTGTTTGCCTTGCATGCAGCCGGCCTGTGCTGGCCTGGGTTCAATCCCGGCATCCCATATGGTCCCCTGAGCAACGCCAGGAGTAATTCCTGAGTGCAGAGCCAGGAGAAACCCCTGAGCATCGCGGGTGTGACCCAAAAAGCAAAAAAAAAAAAAAAAAAAAGAAGAAGAAGAAAGAGAAGAATAAAGGGCAAAACCATGAAGGCATATTGTTTACCCCAAACCATTTGGAGAAACAGCTTACAGAATAGGTAGAGGTGTGATTGGGAAAGTCTAGAAGATAAGATGAATGTTTCTTAATTTTAAAGTCATTCCTGAGTTCAGTTTGTGATTTCAGCAATCAAGCCAGTTAACACTGACATCTTAAGTAAGCCACTTATTAAAATCAATACCATATAAGGGGGTTTTCATTTGAAAATTTAAGGATGTAGGCATTACAAAAGAAGTTTAAGTTCTAAACATAGTATTCTGTATTAAAGTAGAAACATTAGCACTCCTAGTGATATTTGTAAATCTTTCAGATTGTATTACTAGTCCACTTGTAGCCACTAAAATAGTTGAATGTGACTATTGAAAAAGGTTCAGTCCAACCCTAAAGAATTGGATATAGAGTTTCAAGGTGAAGAAGCCTTACCAAATATCTGAAAATAAAATAAAATCATCACCCATTTGAGAAATTAAAGATTCATAGGAATTTAGTAAGCATGTTTCTAGTTCACATTTTTTCCCAGAAGTAGGTTCTAAAACAACAATTTGAGGACTAGTAGGTATTAAGGAGACGTAAGAGAACACTAGCACAGGTGGTTATGGGAGAAGCAAGAGAGCAAAGTAGATAGTCGCAGTATAAAACCAATCACAACTTCAGGTGACGGTTGCAGAAGTCATGGCCTGACTTACTGCCTGGTGGAGGATACCCTGGGTATTTCTGTACCAGCTTTTATCAGTCAGTGATTAAAGGAAGCTCCTGTGGATTGCTCAGTCATCTTTCTCTTCTCGTTTCTGCTGGTGGCGGAGTAGATACCAGTAACAAGATCAAACCATGAGACCTAGAATATCAGGTTTTGACCATTGAAAGTGGGTTGCTACCTTTCACTTAAGGGGAAGTGACTCTAAATAGAGGACTGGCAGTATCTGCTCTAGCATGTAATGATGAAAGAAATCCCCACCGAATAGCTGTTTATGCCATTAGAAATGAGATCATGTGGACCTTTCAGAGCCTTCTCATACCTTTAAGAAATGGCGCAAAGTCTGCTGGGTAACCAGATGCCAACTTCTGCTCCTTCCCCCAGCAGCCCTCCACTGGTTCTCCCCAAGTGGATGAGTCAGTGGGGTGAGCTCTGCTTTCATTTCCCTCTTTTTAGAGGCAACTGCTATTATCTGAATTTCCTCCAGCCTTCTGACCTATTATAGTGTGCCTCACTCCATAGTTATCTGTTTTTCACAGTCAGCACAGTTGAAGGTGCCTTCTTTGAAATGCTGTCTTCTGGTGGTTTACATAGCCCTAATCTCTCCCTGTTTGCTTCCAACTTCTCCAAGACATCCTTGCAATCTCTCTTACTCATCCTTCTCTTTCACTTCAAACGTGAAGATGCCTCAGAGTCTAGACTAGATCCTTTCTTCTTTTCTAGAGCAATGTGGCCACAAGTGATCTCATCAGCTATCATGATTTCATCAAACTCACAGACTATGAGCTCCCCATATTTATGTACTTGACTGTAGCATATTCACATTAATTCAGATTTTGCTGATAATCTCATCCTTTACTTCTTCACCTTGATATTAATATTTTTTTAGCCTCAGCCAGTGTAAAGCAGAGCCCTTTATTTATTAAAGCAGAATACTTTTATTTATTCCTAGAGGAATTTGTAGTTCCTCTACCCATTTTGCAGTCAGTTAAGGGCACCCTCAGTCTAATCTATAAACTTTCCTTATTTCCACTTTTTCTCTACCCTTCATGTTTGATATACCAGAAGATCCTGTCAACTTTGTTTTGCCCAGATCAGCTGTTTGTTCATACATCTATTGCAACCACTCTTTTGTTATTGAGAAATGAAGTAAAAAGGACTGCCATCACTTTTCATTCAAGTGTATGATGCCTTTGTAACTCCACTGAATCAAGTACTGGATATTGTGAAGAAGTAAAAAATATATATGTAGATAGAGATAGAGAATGTAATTATTTTTTTTCTTTTGGCTCACACCCAGCAATGCTCAGGGGTTACTACTGATTCTGTACTCAGAAATTACTCCTGGTAGTACTCAGGGGGACCATATGCGGTGCCTAGGATGGAACCCAGGTCAGCTGCATGCAAGGCAAATGCCCTATCTGCTATGCTATTGCTCCAGGCCCTGTAATTCAATTTAAAAAAAAAACTTTCAAAGACTTAAGAACTTAAATACAGACACAATTTAATATTCTGTGATATTTGTTGTCCTTGGGGAATCCAATACTGAGAAGAAAAGAAACACACCAGAAATCAAACTTGTTTGGGAAGAATTGACATTGTTATCCAATTAGAAAAGTTTTGACAGAAAACTGTAGAAAGTCAACTCATTTGGCACTCTGTCTTTTTTAAGGCCAAAGGAAGATTTCTCTTGCTCAAGAGGGACAACTATTTCAAAGACACAGCCCTTGGTAGAAGAATAGGGACCTATTCGAGGTAAGACACTTATTTAGCATGGGGGGGTCTCAACTTGGACTGCTTCGCTTCCATGTGAGGTGGGCTCCTATCACTAACTGATACAAGATTTTCTTCTTTAAAAAGCAAGTAAAATGGGAAAAAGTCAAAAGTAAACAGTACTCTTTAAATTTATAAAGTTTTATATATTATTGACCAATGATATGTCTGTTTTGTTTCTTAAAATGCCAAGAGCTAACCATAGAAATGAGTCAGAGTGAAAGTAAATTGAAGACTTTTGGACAGTGATTACTTAAAAGCATCGCTATTTTCCTTTTTGTTTGTTTGCAACTCCTGGTCCAAGATCACTGTTTAAGAAAAGTCCATATCATAAACTTATATGTAGCATGACATATATGTACATAAATAAATAATATATAGTATTATATCAATATCCAAGGTCAGTCAAAACATGAATCAGAAGGTCTTGTCAATAGGTGGAATCTAGCAAAAATGTGTGGGAGTCAGAGGTTAGGTAAGACAGAGAAGGGAACAGTGTGCTAGTAATTGTCGAAAATGGTAATACCAGCCTAGAACTGAAAATAGAATATGGGTAAAAAGATACACAAAGATAACCTCTAAATGTATGTATTGTAATCCACAATTTGTAAGAGAGGGAAGAGAGAAGGAGAGAGAGAGAAAGAGAAAGAGAAAAGAGATTAAAAAAAACCCTGCCATAGAGGCAGGCTAGGGAGGGGGTACAGAATTGGGGACATTGGTGGTGGGAAATGGGCAATGGTGGAGGGATGGGTGCTGGAACACTGTATAACCAAAACCCAGACATGAACATCTTTGTAATTCTATATATCACAGTGGTACAATAAAATATAAAAGAAAAGTCCACATCAGAGATGCCCTAGAAGGTGTTGTCACTCACCAGTGAAATTGCTTTCTCCAAGGTCAGCATAATAAAGCCCTGTATGGGCAGGGAGCGATAGCCCAGCGGGTAGGCCATTTGCCTTGCATGCGGCCAGCCCGTACTGGCCGGGTTCATTCCCCAGCGTCCCATATGGTCCCCTGAGCACAGCCAAGAGTAATTGCTGAGTGCAGAGCCAGGAGAAACCCCTGAGCATCGCCGGTGTGACCCAAAAAAGCAAAAAATAAATAAATAAATAGATAAATAAATAAATAAACCCCTGTATGTGTTCTCCACTGCTAAAAGTTGAAAGAAATTAAGAAAACGCAACAACCTATTGAAACAGCTCTCTAAATAAATTTCAGGGCCTAGTGCCAAAATGAAAGTTTGTGGTCTCTTGTGCAAACTCCAGAAAAAGAGTGTGCGACATGCAAGAACTAAAATATAAAATTGCCCTTTTTTTCTGAGGTCTCTCTTTTCTCTCTCTGTCTGTCTCTCATGGTTTGCTCATGAATTTTTTAATATTAATTGAAACTCCCTCCGGCAGGTGAATACAAGTGAGGTCTGCACAGAACCTCGCTGGCAGCTGAGAACCCAGAGTCAAGAGACCAATTTGTCAGTCTCCTGTTTCCAGTGCTGTTTGCCCATGCATGATGGACAGATAACCCTGAAGGACGGCACCTTCCAAGGGAGGAGAAACTATTCGCCATGTTCAGGAATGAGAGAAGTAAGTTCCATTGTCCCACCCCAATAATGCCAAGAACCCTGAATGCTGCCTTTCCTGGGGCCACAACAATGCCCTGCCCCAGGTTACAGTGGGGTGCAAGTATCTATCCCCAAACTTTGCCATGCCGAGGTCGGCTTGCACCAAAGGTGAGGAGTATCAGCAGCCTTGGGTTGCAAGGGGAAGCGGGTGAGAAGGGGAGCGGTGGTTGATTCAGGACTTGAAGTGTGGGGATCAGGCAGTCCAGAGCTCATGTGCGTGAGCTGGAAAAGTGGCAGGAGGGAGTCACAATCAGATGCTAGCGAAGCTCTGTTCTCAGCTCAGCGTCCCCTCCACTCTCATCAGATTTCACTTCACAGCATAAACTTAAAGACAAAATGATGAACTATTCCAGGACACATCAAACTCCAAGGCCAGGTTCTCTTGATTCAGCCATATGAGACCATAGGGTTCACTCATTCATGAAGTGACCTTGAGGGAGAGGGAAGTTGAGTTGACATCCTATGGCATCACGTCATCTGGAACTCAAGGGCCTTCAGAGACTACTCTCATCCTCTCATTCTGACTCTTATCCAACATATTCAATCTTTTTTTTTTCAAAGAAGGTATCCACTTCTTTAGTAAGACAAGACCAGAATTGTAGATGTTTTTCAAGAAGTATATCTTTGCCTCATAGGCTTCTGTTTATCCAGTAAAGTAATATAAGAACTTGCCGAAGAACAAAAATGACTTAATTTACAGTCTGCTTCAAGGCAGCGCCATTCTAATCAGAGTGTAATTAAGGCATTGCTCTGAGCAGACTTGGCTGGGTTCAGTGAGCTGACACTGATATGGCTCTCTGAGTCCTTTGCAGACTGGACTATATTAATGATCATCAAAAGCCTCACAGTGGCCGTTTTTTTTAATTCTGACTCTTTTTTTTTATCAGTTTGCTATTCAAACTGTATCCAGAAGACCTGGTCTCTTTCATGATAAAGCTGTGTACACACTCATACCACTATATTCCAATAATACTTGGGTAGGTAATATTCATTGTGGCGCATATTTGAAAAAGTTAATTAAAAACAAATTTAACAAATAATCCTTGAGATTTGTCATAGCTCTGCACATATGGTCTCATAGTTTTAATTCCTTACTTCTTTGTAGCTTGATATTGCTTTCTTGGGGGAATGATTAGTTATAATACATCATATTTAAAGATTATAATTACATGTACAGTTACAGATAATTAGAAATATATATAATTGTGATTATATGCAGGTAATAATTCTTCAATGTAATCCTTTGATGTTCCACATGTTTTGGGCCTTGTGCATGATAAGATGATAAAGTTGTGTTGTGTGAACAACTGAGTTTGGAGTGATTTATTGAAGCAGAGATAGAAGGCTAATATAGCCACCATGTGAGGACGTTTAGGCTACATGTAGATGTTTCAGCTGACAAACCAAGCTAAGATCTCAGCCAATAGTCGGCATCTTTCACTGGGAAGTGACTGAGCAAATGTGTGTCCAAAAGATTCGAACTCCCAGTCCCATAGATGATTTTTCTAAAGCCAAGTGGAACAGTTGGGTTGTTCCTGCTAAACCTTGCTTATAAGACTAAAGGAAGCAAACAACAGCAACCAAATAAAAGTCAAGAGCTTTGGACAACTTTATTTCATGCTTGTTTAACTCGAAGACTCCTTATTTTGTAGTAACTGTTGATTATTGAAGGAAGGATTCATGATAACCCATTACAATTACAATAAACACTTGCTTATACATAATAGTTAATAATTTCTTTTTTATTTTTAAGTATTTTATTATACCACCGTGAGATATACAAATAAAAAAATATACAATTAAAAAGTTCATGTTTGGATTTTTGGTCATACAGTGTTCCCAGCACCCGGTCCCCTCCACCAGTGCCCATCTCCCACCACCAACATCCCCGGTTCCCTCCCCTTCCCCAGCCCACCTCCATGGCAGGTTCTTTATTTCTTTCCCTTTTCTCTCTCTTTCTCTTTTCCTTCCCTTCCAGACTATGGATTACAGAATATACATTAAAAGATTGTCATGTATCCTTTTGCCTCTATTTAATGCTCAGTTCTAGGTTGGCATTAGTACCCTCGACAATTATTAGCACCCTGTTCCATTTTCTGTCTTACCTGATTTCTTATCCCTTCAGATCTAGCTTTAGAATAAGATGCAAGAATATGATTAATAGAAAATAACGATGTGTGCCAAAGACCAGAGAGGCACAATCATTTTCAGAAGAATAAACCGCCTCTATGATCAGTGTAGCTCTATATCTTTTCCATTAACTTCAGAATAGCCTCAGATCATAACACAAACATAGATAATTGGATTCACCTATTTTCATGATTGGTCCTCCCAAACAGTGCTCAGAAGGACCAGGGGGCTACTTCTAGGGCTAACTAGGCTGGGCAATTATAATTTCTATTAGGTCCCAATGGTGTGGTCTCAGGGACCACCAGCGTCCCCCTGGCAATGTATAAACTCATCCAGGGCTACACCTGGAGATACTCAGGAAACTGTGATTGACTAGAATAGACACAGGCAAGGCAAGTAGCTTAATTGCTGTATTATCTTGTCTGGCTCAATATACTGATATTTATATATGTGAATAATTATAAAATTTATTATAAAAATATATTTATGCTTTCATAGACTTATTTTTATCATGTGGAGAAATGCAAGAAGAACTTAAGAATATACAGAAGAATAAATATGAAAGAAAATAGCACAGAGACACCATGGTCATAATTTGACACTACTATATATATTTTTCCTTCTTAACAATTGTGATTATTTTCTACCTTTCTAAATCCTCTGAAACTCAATTAAAGTCACTATTCTGTATTTATTGTGGGGGTGGTGTTGATCACATCAGGTGTTGTTCCAAGGATATACTGTCAATAAAACCAACACACAAGCCATATATTCTACCAAGAACTCATATTCAGTATCATCTGCTTTATGATGATTTATGCTAATGTCCACCTATTTTCACTTGTTCACTTGTTCACTTGACATCCCGTTATTTGTAAATTTGCTTGAGTTGGCGCCAATAACGTTTACATTTGTTCCTGTCACGTGCCAGTGTACCCAAAAAACATCTGCTTGCTCCATGGATATGAAGTGGCTCATTCCGTTCATTCAGGGTCTTGAAGAAGTCTGACTATCTGGTAGGTGGGCGGCCACGTGATCCTTTGACACCCCATGGGATCCAGTCAGTAAAGGCTCTAGAGCAGCAGTTGTCTCCAAGTTGTATTATTTGTGCAGTCAATCTAATTTTTCGACACGTTTGCAAATGAGACAGCATCCCTGATTCTCAATCGTCGATGGAGATCAGAACTCCGGATTCCTTCTCTCACTTGAGTGAGACATGATATTCCAAGCATAGCTCTTTCAGTTCCTCTTTGGGAGACTCGGAATAGTGTTCTCATCCTGCTTTCATAGGACCTAGATCTCTGAGGCGTATGTAAATGCAGGGAGAGTACAGTGGAGTCAAAGAGATATGCCCAGACCTGGAGGTTCTTTGTCCTTTTAGCTATTTCTTCAGTGCTCTTGAAGGCATTCCATGCTGATCTCTTCCTCCTGGCAGCTCAGGTTATAGGTTGTTCATCATGTTGAGTTATTGAACTATGTACACATAACTGCAGCATTCAGAGATGTTTGTTCCATTGAGAGTGAATGGGGCATCTGGAACTAGTTCATTTTTCATGAACATTGTTTTCTTGAGATTCAGCTGTAGACCTACTCTTTCCACATTCTTGGTCAAAGTCAATCAGCATTTGTGCCACTTGGCTAATATTTGGTGTTATTAGAACAATGTCATCAGTGAAGTGGAAGTGATATCATTGCCGACTGTCGTATTTTCACTCCCATTCCTTCCATTCCAATTTTCGCATGACGCTTCTCAAGGGTGGCACTGAAGACTCCCGGTGAAATGGTATCACCCTGCCGAACCCCTCTCTTTGACATCAATGATCACTTCCTTGTAGAATTGTGAGATACTGGTGGTGAATCCGTAATACAGCTCACAAAAGATCTTGATGTATTGTGTTTAAATGCCCTGTTTGGCTAGGGTTTAGATGACCGCTTCAGTCCCAACAGAATCAAAAGCTTTCTTTAAAGCAATGAATGTTAGACAGCACAGCATCTTGAACTCCCTACAAACCTTAATGAGCTTGGTTACTGTGTGGATATAGTTGATGGTGCTTGCTCGCATGGTTGTCCTTCATCTAATGTTCTGCCAATCCTGTTCAGGATGACTCAAGTGAATAGCTTGTAGATGACGAACAGCAGGCAGATCGGTTGATAGTTCCCAATATCGTGGATGTCTCCCTTTTTTGAACTGTCCTTCTGGCTTTCCATTGGGAGGGAAACTTGCTTTCAGACAGGTAGTGTGTGAAGAGCCATTCAGTATATTGATGAGTACTGACAGCAGATTCTTCAGGTGTTTGGGTTTTACTTATTTGTTTTAGCTGTTTATCTTTTATTTGTTCATGGGAACTTATGAGTAGTTTTTAATCTTCTTTTCACTTTTAACTTGAGCCAGAAATTCTGCAATTTATAGTTTTTAAACATTACCTTGGCCACCGTTATTAGAATTCACTCTGTTAGAAGAGCAAAACTGATCAAATAATGCAGATATACAAATTTACTTTGACTTTTATAAAAGTTTCGAGGCTTTCCTTCAGTTTCCATTTCATCACAGTATACAAGAGTTTTGCAACCACATTATCTTACTCATGTATGCTATTATCAAGCATCTTGTGTTTTGCCCAACTGATTGCTGTGACCTCATCTCTATTTTACAGTTTCCCAGATTATGAGAGAGGCTATATGTGTATAAGACAAATCCCCTCCCATCCCTTGGTTTACTGTTTTTATACTTTATTTTCCTATTGTTGTTTTTCATTAGTTAAAAAAATTGCTTCAGGCACTTTGATTAGAAAAATTGTTGTTGGTGAGGTTTCCCTTCGTACATAAACATTTGAGCAGCATGCCCTCCAAAATGTCTCCCCTCCACCACTGACCCAGGGTCCCCAGCGCTACCCCACTGTGGTAAGCTTCCTACTAAAGACCAATTTTCAGTTTCTATTGTCTTTGGGCATTTGCTATTCCCCTATTATATTTTCTATATTCCACATATAAGAGAGATCATTCTGCCTGTCCCAATTCTTCTAACTAACTTCTCTCAGCACAAAGCTTTCCAGATCCATTCTTATACATAGCTAATTGTATGATTTCATCTTAATGTCAAGTAGTATTCCTTGATGTATATGTACCATATTTATCCAGTCCTCTGATGTTGACACTTGGGTTGTTCCAAGGTTAGGCTATTGTAAATAGTGCTGTACTCACACCAATAAGACTGGCACACATCACAAGAACAATAACAACCAGTGTTGGCATGAATGTATGGAAAAAGGGACTGTCATTTTCTGCTGGTGGGAATGTTGACTGGCCCAGTATTTCAGGAAAACAATATGGACACCCCTTAGAAAACTAGGAATTTAGTTGTCAAAGACCCAGAAATTACATTTCATGGCATCTACCCATGGGGCCCCAAATTCTATACTTCATTGATTTTTAAGATTTCTTTTATGATTCTGAACAGCAATCTTTTTGGTATGTTAATATTTTGCAGAAGCCTCTCTATATGTTGGTTCTATTTTATTCACATTATAGTTTGGTTTGTGTAACACTGTTTTTACAATTTATTTTTGGAGGGCCCACTTAGGGCAGTGCTCTGGGCTTATTTCTGGCTCTGTGTTCAGAAGTCAGGGATCAAAACCATAATGGCAAATACCTTACCTGCAGTATGATTTCTCCAGTTCCATGGTTTATCTTCTTAAGATAACAAACTCTGTAATTTTTTAGTGTGTTTCCTATTTGTTTTATCTCAGGTCTATAAATATTTGAACAAGCATTTTTTCTTACATTATTCATATTTTTTTTGTTGTAATTTTAATAATTTGTTTATTTGTGAGGGAGAAGTCCAATTTAACTTTTCCACAGCTATATTTCATTCCTCAACATTTATTGAATATCATATTATCCTCACTATATGTTTAGCAATTTATTTATTGTATTAAATTTATATATGTGTGTGATAGTCATATAAACATATATGTATATACATATATACACATATATATGAGTTATTAAATTACTCTTCATAAAAATATTGCTTCTGTCTGTAATTCCTTTATCTGTTGACTTACAAATGTTCTCATCACCTAAGTTATTTAAATGTCACTTTCTTTTTTTTTTTAAATTTTTTTTATTATACCACCGTGAAACATACAATTACAAAGGTGTTCATAATTGGTTCTTGGTAATACAGTATTCCAGCACCCATCCCTCCACCAGTGCCCCATTTCCATCACCAATGTACCCCCTCCCCCTCCCGCCCCCCATCCGCCTTAATAGCAGGTACCCCCGGTTCCTCTATTTCTCTCTCTATCTCTCTCTCTGTCTCTGCATCTCTCTCCCTCTTATTTTACACATTGTGGCTAGCCCTGCAGATAGTTAGAGTTTATCACTTAAGTCTCTTTGTGTATATTCAGTGGTGAGTTTTAATCTGCCATTACCATTTCCCATATTTATTAAAACACTGGTATCTATATCCTATTAATGAATGCAGTCATTCTATATCTGTCCTTTTCCTTCTGACTAATTTCACTCAGCATGATAGACTCCATGTCCATCCATTTGCAGGTAAATTTTATAATTTCATCCTTTCTGAAATGTCACTTTCTTTATGAAATGTTTCTTTTTTTCTTTCTTCTCTGTGTTGTTGCATCCTTCATTTCTACATGTATTATACCATAAATAGATATTTATGTGAGGAAAGTTTTCACTGCCAGATTTCTAGCTTTTTGAGGCTAAACACATTGTCCTACTAATATGTACTGTCAAACACCTTGTAGATATTTAATAAGATTAACTAAATGAATACATTAATGAATGAATCTTCAGAACAGAACAGCTTGAGTGACACTTGGTAAGTCTGAATAATTCATCTTCATATCTCTGGCCTATCTTTTCCCTTTGTTTTGCTGACTTTGTTGTGTAGAGATTTTTAACATAGTTATGATGGATGTTCTTTCCAAAAAATCGCTTCTTATATATAAAGTTATAAAGACATTATCTTATCTTTATTTACGAATTAATAAATTCTTCATTTATGTATTTTATTTTTAAATAAATGATACCTGAGGACTAAAATTACAATTTCACTGATATGGTTACTCTGTTTTTATCCAAAATACCATAAACATTTTACTTGTTCCCCCATGACCCGAAGAAGCATAATGCTGAGTATAATTTCATTGAAATTAATGAAATTTATTTTATTTAAATTCATTAAAATAAAGGCATAGACTTTATTTTTAGCTAAGATATCTGTTAGACTGTGTTTCACTAAATTCCTAATTACATGATGAGACTATTATGTCATTCAGGTAATGGAAGAAATACAATTATATTATCTTCATTTTGTTTGGTTGATAGCATAGCAAGAAACTGAAAATGATCTGCTTTAGAAAAACAATTGTTGAGAGCATGCAGAATTCTTGGAAAAAAATTCCAGAGTTAAACATTGTTAAGAATAAGATCTTTCCAAAGTTGCTTTATTGAGCAAACCTTTTCATCTTTTGAATAAATAATCCTTTAGAAAGTAGGTGATTAGGTTAAACAATTCATTTAAATTTCATAAACTTTCTTTTATATTCCCCAATAAAGTAGCTACTATTCTAGTTCCATTTGGTAGAAGATGTCTTGGAGGTTTAGAGCAATTAATACATCAATACTGGTCACAATGAACAAGAAGTGAAGCTGGGATTTGAATCTATTTCTTAACTTAGAACACTCCTTAAACCAAACACACACACACACACACACACACACACACACACACACACACACAGTGCACACCTAGCAATCTTCTAGAATGGAATGCCTTTAAAGGGCTATTTTCTTGTATATCCTTACTTGCATGTGCATAACTAGACATGAGAATGTAACAGATTATGAACATTGGAGCAAAATCAACAAATAAGGACCAATCTCTGTCCCTATTTATCCTTTTTCTCAACCCCCTACCTCACATTCACCTTTCTTTTTGTTCTTTCATTCCCTTTTCCTTGCTTATGAAAGTCACTTTTTAGGGTTTATATGATGCTGATTATACAGAACTTGCAGAAAGGAAAAGAATTGATTCACCAATGAAACAGTTCTCTGAGTACCAGTGATACATCACTTCTTGCAGGTCTTGGTCGGCAATAATTGGGCATCATAGTAAGTTTGTGCTAATGGATAAACCAGTTTCCTCTTTATTGCTTTGTATAATTGGAAAAAGTTTAAAGGGTAGCGGTTTGAAGGCAATTAAGAAAACAAATTTCACTTCAAATAATGAAAAATTCCTGTATTAAGAAACATAGCTAATTTTCATTTAGGTCTTAAATAGAGCCAATCACCTAGACACACGCTCCGTATATCAGTATGGAATGAATACCGCAAATGCCAAAGACAACACTAACTGGTACGGTGTACTTTTCTCCATATCAGAGTAAATTAATCCAAGATCGCTTCTATTAACCTTAACTCTTTTTGTCACTCCCTTTTCTGGAGGAAAATCCTTCCCAATGGCTCTTCCTGGCACGACTGATATTTTCAATGCACTTTGCCTCCTGGTGCTCCCTTAACTCAGTGACCCAGCCTGGCCAGAACTGCATTAACCAGCTCCCACCCACACCGAAGAAATTCCTTTCATTCATCAGCAGATAAGAAGTTTTGACAAGCCTCTCTAGGGAGCAAAACAGAGGACAATGCCCCCACCCCTAACCGAATACACACACACACATACACACATACACACGCACACACACACACACACACACAAACACACACACACACACCATGCACCAGACTTTCTTGTAATACTGAGAAGCGCAAAGTGAATGAGCCAAAGAAAGAGCAAACGAACCTTTGAGGGCAACCAGGGAGTCAGCTATCAAACTAAAATGCGATACAGGCCAGAGCCCTTCTCTTTGTCTCTACCTGCTTCTTCTCAATGTCACGAAGGGCCAACAGTTTGATACAAAACAGATCCCCAGAAGTATTCCAGTAACTCCTCAGGACCACCAGGGCAAAAACAAAAACAGTCAGGGCTTGACACTTACCAGGGCAACTTGCCAAGTTTATCACATGTGAAAAGAGCAGCTCAGAGAAAATAATCTGGCTCGTGTTCACAAGGCCGGGTGTTAAGTCTCTGAGAACCCGGGGGCATTTTCCATCTAGGGCAGTCTAGAAGGGTCAGGAAAAGCCTATTTCTATCAACTGCCAGGGAGGGCAATTATATGTTTTATGGAGGCTGGAGGGGCACTTGAAAGGTCATTTGAGTGGAATGGGGGAGAATGAATCTACCTTCTTGCCCTCAAGCCTGAATACAAGGGAATGACCCCACCTTGAAAGGATATTTCACACATTCTTTACATAAATCTTTCCAGCAAACTGGCCTAAAGGGAAATTCTGACACTCAACCTAACACTTCCTTGAGGCTTTCCCCCACAGCCCTCCTGTAACCTTTATTGGCAATACTAAGAGCACACAGTGCTAACCTCCAAGTACTTACTGTGGGTCCAAAGGCTCTAATATGGCCTATTGTCCCTGTGATCCTCATAAATAAGCCAGGAGGTAAAGAGTTTTGCTATCCATCTTTTTCAGGTGAGACAATTGAAGTACAAAAAATAAGATAGCCCAAGTCTTAAGGCTAATGAGGGGCTAGAGCAAGGATTTTTCTCTCACTTCTCATTGCATATTCAAATTTTTTCAATATTTTTCACAGTCACAGAGTCCCTTTATCCTCTGAGACTTCTCAGTTGAACAATAGTTTCACATCTTTCACCTCCTGTGGCTTCATTCTTACCTCTCTTCTCTAGATTTCCCTCTCATTAATAATTGCTTCTCACAAAGTAAAACAATTTTAATGAATTTTGGATGAAATAATGGTAGATTATCCTCTGTGTTATCTAGTCTATGCCTTAAATATGGTGTTTCTTAATTATTTTTAGGTGAATCATCTTTCATTTACTAATAGCTGCTATAAAGTTTTATTTCTGATCAATTAAGGTAAATCCTTATGCAGCAAATTGGAATCTTACACCTCACATTTGTATTTTTTGGTAGTGGACGCTTTGGCCATACCCATCTATACTCATAGTTTGTTTACTCCTGGCTATGTGCTCATTGAACATTCCTTCAGGGCTTGAGAGATTGTTTCATATGCTGGGATCCACCTGGGATGAGTACTCGCAAGGCAAGTACCCTATCCCACTATCCTGTCTCTCCAACCCCAATAATTTGTAGTTTTCTATTATGCGAAATTTTTATTCACTTTTCAAATATGCTGTGAGCACCAAATCACCAATATTCTGAATATTAACACTAAATCATTGAATACAAAAGGTAACATAGTGGGGGGCCCAAGCAATAGTCCAGAGGGCAGGGCGTTTGTCTTGCGGCCGACCTGGGTTCAATCCCTGCCATCCCATATGGTCCCCCGAGCACCGCCAAGAGTAATTCCTGAGAGTAGAGCCAGGAGTAACCCTGAGCATTGCTGTGTGACCCAAAAAAGAAAGAAAAAAAAGAAAAAAAAATTTTAAAAAGTAATATAGTTTCTACTTCTTGAGTTGTAAACCATGGTTGGTATTTTTAGGCCTGCAACATGTTATTATGTTTATTATATATAGGGTGAGACTTTGGTAAAAAACTTCAGCAAGGAAGAAATTCGAATGGCCAAAAAACATATGAATAAATGCTCATCATCACTAATCATCAGAGAGATGCAAATCAAAACAACAATGATATACCACTTTACACCACAGAGACTGGCACATATTCAAAAGAGCAAGAACAACAAGTGCTGGCCTGGATGTGGGGAAGGGGGGACACTCATCCATTGTTGGTGGGAATGCCGGCTGGTACAGCCTTTCTGGAAAACAATATGGACATTTCTCCAAAGACTAGAAATTGAACTCCCATTTGACCCAGCCACACCACTCCTGGGAATCTACTCTGGGAAACCAAAAATACGCAGCAGAAACACCATCCCTACTTTTATGTTCATAGCAGCATTGTTCACAATAGCCAGAATCTGGAAGCAACCAGAGTGCCTGAAAATCGATGACTGGATAAAGAAGCTTTGGTACATCTACACAATGGAATACTATGCAGCTATTAGGAAAAAATGAAGTTATAAATTTGCCTATAAATGGATGGACATGGAGAAGATTATGTTGAGCGAAATTAGCCAGAAGGAGAGAGACAGATACAGAATGACTGCATTTATCTGCATAACATAAATATATATGTACATATTATGATACCAATATTCAAGGTCAAGTAAAACATATATCAGGCGGTCTTGTCAAATGTGGAAATTATAACAAACGTGTGGGAGTCAGAAGCTAGGTAAGACAGAAATGGAACAGTGTGCGAACAATTGTCAAGGGTACTAATGCCAACCTAGAACTGAGCATTAAATAGAGGCAAAAAGATACACATGACAACCCTTTAATGTATGTTCTGTAATCCATAGTCTGGGGGGGAAGGAAAAGAGAAAGAGAGAGAAAGGGAAAGAAATAAAGAACCTGCCATGGAGGAGGGATGGGGAGTGGGGAGGGAACCAGGGACGTTGGTTGTGGGAGATGGGCACTGGTGGCGGGATGGGTGCTGGAACACTGTATGACCAAAACACAAATATGAACTTTTTAATTGTGTATCTTTGTAATTGTAAAAATAAAAAAATTAAAAAAAGAAAAAAAAAGAAAGACATTCATCTAAAAAAAACAAAAAGGAAATCTCCGCTTAAATTGAAAGAATAGGTCTCCATCATTAAATGAGGTGCAGTGGTGTCCGGTGCTGATATGGAGTTAATGCTGGAACCAGAAATATGCTGTTCCAGTCCTCAGATTACTTTATTCTAGGTACTATTCCCATCATTAAATCATTGTTCTTAGAATCTTTTGCTTAACTGTTTTATGTTCCATTGGGGATAGGAGGGGAAAGTTAGATGATTCTTACAAGCTGTGTTTCCTGCATCTCCCTAGAAAATGGCTTTGATGCATTTTCCACACAACAGGTACTATTCAAACAAAAGAGAAACCCTGATTCTAGTTTTTGTTGTTTTTGTTTTGGGGCTCTACTGGGTGTGCTTAGGGATTACTCCTGACTCTGTGCTCAGTGATTATTCTGGGCAGATTTAGGGTACCATATGGTATGCTGGGGATGGAACTAAAGTCAGCTGCATATAAGGCAAGTGCCCTACCTGCTGTACTATCTCTCCAACCCCTGATTTTTATTCTTTTTCTTGTTTTACGTCTCTTTCTTTTTTTTTCTTCTTCCTCCTCTTCCTTCTTGTCTACTTCTCTGTCTCTTCCTCCTCCTCCTCCTCCATGGCCCTTATTAGCAGATGTTCTGAGTCTTAATATACATTCCTTTACTTTTCCTGTCCTTTCATCTTCTTTCCTTTCCTTTTTGCTTTCCTTTTTCTCTTTTCTTTTCTTTTCTTTCTTTTTTTTTCCTTTTCTTTCTGACTTTAGCTTCACACCCAGCAACGCTCAGGAGTTACTGCTGGCTCTGAACTCAGGAATTACTCCTGGTGGTGCTCAAGGGACCATATGCAATGCCTGGGATTGAACCTGGGTCACAAGTGGGCACGGCAAACACCATAATGCTGGACTATTGTTCGGCCCCTCCTTTACTCTTTTCTTTCTTTTCTTCAATTATTTTTTTCTCCTTACATTTGCTATTTCCTTTTCCTTTCATTTTTTTTCTTTTTTTGGAAAGATATACATCAACTTGTGCTCAGGGGCTATTTTTTGTTCTATATTCATTAATGGAGACTAGAAATGTTTGGGGATCATATGTGTGCCAGGATTACTGAAGTCAGCACTTGCAAGGAAAGCACCTTAACTTCTCTATCATTTATTATTTCTGAGTTCTGGTAAAACTATCTCATCTTAGTAAAGGAAATCTGGTACACTGTTACTGGGAATGTAAATTGTTTCAGTCTCTATGGAAAACTGTATAGAGATTTAATAAAGCAATAAAATGAAAATTCCATATGATCCAGCAATATGACTCCTAGGTAAATGAAAACACTAATTCAGAGAGATTTTTTTCTCCCTTATATTTGTATTGACATTATTATAATAGCCAAAATCAACTGAAAAACCTCATCTACAGATGACTAAAGAAGCTAACACTGTCACCGTGTATCACTGTCTTCCAGTTCATCATCGATTTGCTCTAGCTGGCACCAGTAACATCTCCATATGACCTGTCTCATGCAAGTAGAGGCCAAGGGCACCTGCTTGCTCCAGGAACATAAAGAGCCTCAAACCATTCCATCAGGTCATGGGAATGAGGTCTATAATTGTTACTGGTATCTGGCATATCAAATACAACATGGGTAGCTTGCCAGGCTCTGCTGTGCGGGTAGCATACTCTTGTAGCCATCTCAAAATCCAGCATTTATTGATGAACCGTGTGGCGCTTGTGGCCATGCAAGCCGGGCTGTGATAGGCTGGTGGGCTGGGTGGAGTTCTGACAAATGGGAAGTCCAGATGTGGAAAATGGAGTTCCTCATGAAGTGGGGGGGTTGTCTGGCTTGTTGTGAGGCTCTGCTTGGGTGGCGGGCCAGGGCTAGAACCTGCCATCCCTCCCGGCACCTCATGAGTGGCTGGGCACAGTGAGAGCCAGTAGCAGCTCTGCCCCATGTCTGTCTCTGGATCAGCATACCTGGGCCGGATTAAAAGACTGCAGCAAGGTGGATCTCGATGAGCCTGGCTGTGATAGGCTGGTCTGCTGGGTGGAGTTCTGACTAGGGGGCAAGTCCGGATGTGGAAAATGGAGGTCCTCGTGGAGTGGGGGATCTTCTGGCTTATTGTGAGGCTCTGCTGGGGTGGCGGGCCAGGGCTAGAACCTGCCATCCCTCCCGGGTACCTCATGAGCAGCTGGGCACAGTGAGAGCCAGTAGCAGCTCTACCCCATGTCTGTCTCTAAAGAAGCTATAGTGTGTATATTTGATGGAATACTATTCTGATATTAAAAAGGATGAATTTATGCCCTTTAGGACAAATGTATTTTGAGGTGCTTATGTTCCATTAAAGAATTAAAACACAATTAATGGATGGCATATGAATAAATAAAGTAAAAAAAACTGTCAAAGAGAACTAACTCCTGGACTTTGTGAAAACTCTGGTGGCTACTAGAGGGAAAGGGGAATAGAGTAGGAGGAAGTTGGAGGCAGATTAATAGTGGTGGGAGTGGTGAGATGATTTATATACATATGTGTTCAACGAACAACCTGAAGTTCTGTATTATTGTTAACCCACGATAAATAAATGAAAAACAAAATATCTAGTTGTATTGTCTCTGGAGTTTCTGGGATGGTCTTAATTCTTGTTATGGATTACTTCATCATCTCCTCTGTGACTTTCACACTGTCCCATAGCTATGTAATCAAATCCAGGTGTTAAATTCTCTTCTTGAAAGACCTAAAGTGGTTTTCTTCTTCATAAGACTGCAAGTGAAGAAGAAAATTTTGATCAAGCTATTGAAAACGTAATTCAAAAAAACATGAAGGACTCTAAAATAGGTCATGTAATACCAACTGATTTTTTTTTTCTGGCACGTCCATAGGCAAACGGCACAGTAGATAGTTTAAATAGCATGAATGTTATTTCATCATATTTTTTGTAGGATAGAAAGCCAAGTTAAAGTTGTTGAGAATTGACTACTTCTGACGTGTGTCTCATTGCCATCGCATGGTTGTCCCATAGTGTATGTTTGTTCTTGCTTTCTCTTCTTATAGGGATACCGAGTCTTATAACCACGTTCTAACTAAGTCACCTTTTTAATGATGATTTCTCCTAATATGTTCATTTGTTAAGATAGTTGGGCAAGGAGGACTTCAATATATTAATTAGGGAAAGGGACATACCGATTATTTCATAACAGTAAAGACAGTGAAAGATCAAACAGACCCAACTAGAAAATAATCAAACTGGATGGGTACTGATAGCAATATATGTATTTATTTCTTTTGTACATTTTTGACATAACTTTATCAACACAAGCCCCTAAATATGTAGACCTAAAAAGATGAAGCTTATTCCATTCCTGGAGAGATGAGCTAGGAGAAGAACAATGAAAATTTACCGGAGATTAAATATACAGAGTATCTGGACAAAACAAGACAGGAGTACCTCAGTGTTTAAGGAGTTCAATACAGGCTTCCTTTGAGATACCATTGAAGGTGTGTTTTTAAATGTACAAGTGTTAATAAAGTATGGCAAAGTACTAAGGTTGAGACAATTCTAAGCATATGTAAAAGCATATATTTTAGAGTTCAGACCTGTGAGTAAAAGATAGCATAGTATTTTCATCTATGAAAATGAGAGGACAGGCATTTTCTCTGTAGTTTTGTGAGATCTGAAATTAGAAAGCAATCATTGAAGTGCCCTTCAGAGCTCTGAAAAATATTGGGAGTTTTTCTCCAAATCTCTTTGAGCTGTGTTTTTCCCTCCAATTTATCTTTTTTGGTTTCCATTTAAGAGAGAAGGTCATGACATACTCTCACAACATTGTCTCTTTAAGTTTAGTGTGACCTTCTCTACTTTGATACCGAGGGCAGGCCCATGCCAGTGCAGCATGCAGGAAATTGCTGAGGGGCGTTTCATTAGGAGGAATACGGAAGAATTTTAAATGATAATCTGTGACTCCAAGGCATCTGCTTACACCCCAAGGATGTCTCTTCCTTTGTTAGACATATTTCTGTGGTTAATGAGGTTGAAAATAATTGGCAAAAAAAAAAATCAATGTGAAAGAATCAAATTAAAAAATTCGAGTTTGTCTTGTGACTTGTTATTTAAATGTAATCCCAATGATTTACCAGGTTGTTGATAATAGAGTTTCAAGGATAAAATGTTCCAACTCCAGTCCATCTTCCGGACTCCAATCCTCTTCCAGTGACCCAGGTTTCCTCCCAATCGTCAACCTGTCATCTTGACAGACACATCTTCAAATTTAATTATAGTTGCTTAGGTTCTGTGATTATAGTAGTGTTGACTTTAGTGGTTAAATATGTACAAATACCTTGTTTCTAATCCCAACTTAGTCTAAGAAACCAGACTTTTACCTCCATAGTACCACCCGGAAGCTATTCTTAATTCCCTCTTCATTTCTTTGTGTTCCTTGCATTTCCATTTCTATAATCTAGGGCTAAGAATATTACCACCTTTGATAAATCCCATTCCTTTGTAATGTTATTCTATATACAACAGATTAGTGAGAAGTTCAATATTTGTCTTTGTGCTCCTTATCAGCTGTTTCAATAGATTCCTCTTTCTCACTGCGGAAGGCATCATTTGAGAAAGTTCCAAGTGACTCTCATTGGAGATTTCTGGCTTTAAAAGTAAGTAATTAGACCAATAGCATTACTTTTGAAGGGGATAACCAAAAACAATATTCATAATATAATAAACAATATGATCATTTGAAGAGTTTACCCCTTTTTAATTTATATCATAAATAAAAGATTTCTGAAAAGAGTCATTATATCTCATGTAGGCCCTTTCTTAAGAAATCTTTAATTCAGTAATTCTAAAGAGTTGTGTGTGTGAGTGTTTTGAAAATACTCCTATTAAGAGTAAAAGAACATTTGTGTGTTCATTTAATCACTTCCTCTACTTGTAGATTTGGGACTAAATGCCTTCATTTCTCATTGGGCCTGAGTTGTATGATATTGACAAGATCTCAGGCATCATTCCAGTCCCTACAATGGTGAACATATGATTTGTAGGTTTTCTGGGTCATTGGATTGTTTTGCATTTTCACTTTTAAGGAGGAAATAGGTTCTATATTATAGCAAGAGAATCTTTAGTTAGACATAAAGAAGGGCCCTGTGTGTCAGGCTGCTTAAACACTGAAGCAAATTAGTAAGGAAGCTTATGGATTTGCCATCTGTGAAGATATTTTAAAAATAGAATTGAGAAGTTTATTCTTTGGATGATTTAGGAAATGCCCCTACTGGCAAGAAGATGGACCAAATGGGCTTTTGAAACTTCTTGGTTTTCAGATCTTGGGAGTCTTTTCTTCACAGTCTGTGTAAGTAGTTATTTTCTAAGTAGAATGTAGAACAGAATGTCTTTAGCAAAAGTAGGAATGTGAGTTTGTGTGTGTGTGTGTGTGTGTGTGTGTGTGTGTTTACCAATGCCTGAGGTTAAGAAGAATCAGAAAGTTGCATTTATTTTTTAAAACAGTTACTTTTTGCCAAAGTCAAATAAGTAATATTTCTTTGATATTTCTAGAAGCTTGCCACTTTCCTGGCTACTTCCTCTTTGTTTTTTTTCCTATGCTTCTACTTCAAAAGTAGGCTCTTGAATGACTTGAGAACTTTGCATAAGTGTCAATATTCCTTTAGATTCTAGATCCATATGCCAGTTTTCAGATCTATCTGTTGAAGATTTCTCCAAGTTTAGCACATGTTCAGGGCTGGAGAGCAAGTTGAAGAGAAAGGAGCATTTTCAGACTCTTAGTTGGCTTTCGCCATTAATTGTTCTTCTACGACCTCTTTTTCTTCCCATAACCTTAGTAGTACTCTCTCACACTCATCTTTTAGATCTCCTCACACCCCTTCAGCCTCATCCTGTGTTGTGGTTGTTTATAACTTATGACAAAAAAAAAAAACAGTCACGGAACATCTTGGTTTATCTTCTTCTCTGGTACTCTGCCATTCAGTCAGCTCCTGGACTCACTTGCCTTTCTCAAGTTGCTTCTTCCTCCTTCCTATGGTATCACCTCTACTTTGAATAACCTTTTCACCCTAACTGTATTAAGCTGGTTTGAGAGGCAGCTTGTATCCAAATAAGCAAGGATTTTATTTGGGCAAACAATTCTGTGTGTATAGACTAGTAGTTACTCAGTACAACATGCTATAGAATTGAGCAAATCCAGGTCACTTAAATGTATTGATATATCTTGCTTGCTTAGGGTGATTTAGCCTCCTCTTGCACAAGCTAATACCCTATAGCATCCTTTGGGGAAGCAATACCCACTGTGTTAGACGGTGGAGAGTTGCTTCCAGCTTTGTGCTTGGGAGGATGTTTGTGTGGGTGGCGCAGGGGGGGACCAAATGATGCTAGGACCTATAGTATATTCTTAAGTAACTAAAATTTTATTTAAGAGTAGAATAATGAATAGTCTTAAACCCTTCTTGGCCCATACCACACCTCCATGTTGCAAAAGGATTGTCCTGCTACTTCAAGACAGAAGTTCCAGAACATTTCTTTTATGAGATTTATTTTTCTTCCAATCATTTCAATAAGATCACAACTGTCTTAGAATCTCATTATACAGAAGACTGCCATTGTGAAGTACTTTATTCTATTTTTTAAAATTAGCCTTAGGTAGTCAAGTCATAGTTGTCTAGTACTCTTAGGCTCTATTTGTGTCCTCAAATAGATTTGTTTGAAGTTTTGTAGAGAACTCTATAGCATCTAAATATTTTATTTTATGCAACAACAGCAAACAATGAAAATAATAAAAATTAAAAAGTGGTAATATGGAAAAGTACCTTCCATCTATCTTGTAGAGTGAAAAATATTTTATGCATAAATTAGAATAGTGAGTTTGATCTGATGCAGAGATTGGCTTCTCAAACCAATTTGTAAAATAAAGATTGTCTATGGGTAAACTGCCCCTCAAAATCCCTTATGAAGCGCCACGTTCATTTCTCAATGAGTCCAAGATTTCTTTCCCTTTTTTAATTTTCTTCTGCTATTGGAACAGATAGCTGTTTCTTTGGTTGGGCTCCAGATGAAACAGTTGGCTTGCAGTTAGGGACCATGTTGCATGAAAAATAAGTATCTTTAAACAGTAGAATCATACTCCTGCACCATCAGGTACTCACATTTTGAGAAACAGCCGCAAGGACACAGATGCCCAAGCAGACAGTCTACATGTCACTCTCATCCTTGAGTCTGCTCTGGCACTAGAGGAAATGGGAGATGTGCTTGCAAGATCAGAACCTCACTATCCCGTCATACCTTTTGTTTTCTCTGACTCTGACTCTGTTTCTTTCAGTGATGTGTCAAGCTATAAGCATGCAAAACGATAGGGGAGTCACCAAAAGTTCATGATATCTATCACTCCAATCTGTGTGATTCTCTTAAAGCCTCTCGTGGCTGAAGATGATCCTGTTTTGTATTTGAAAATATACTAAAAGGTCAAAATAGGGTTTCCAGTTTTTATTTTCCTTTTCAAACCATTTCAAACTATTTTCAAGCAATACTGGTTCCGTTTTTAGATCGGAACCAGTATTGCTGAGGTTACTCACTCCTGGCTCAAAACTCAGGAATTATTGGTGGTGCATGGGGGCACCATATACGGCACTGGGTGTTGAACCTGGGTCAGTCACATGCAAGACAAGAGTGCCTTACCTGCTGTACTATAGCTCTGACAAGCCAGTTTCAACATTCAATGAAATAAATATAGAGGATGTGCATTTAAGCTTCAATGCCAGATAATAATTGTGCACGATATATGTTCTGTGCAATAGTTGGTTAATTTTATACTAAAAATGCTTTCTTCCCTCTGAAAAAAAATTAAACTATGTATCCCATATTTTATTAGAAAACTCTGCCTCAAAAGAATTACTCAGCCTCAAGGGTTTTAGTTTCCTTACATTATATCAAAATGCTGCTTATACTTTAAATGTATGAATTCTTTGTTTATACCTGACCAACTTATTTACCTTATAATGTTTGAAATATTATATTTGTTTCAAACTACTTCCAATTACTATTGAATTTACTTAAGATTTTGACTACAAAATTACTTTTCAAAACAAGCAATATATGTGACTGTATTTCTTATTCGTACATAAATTATGACTTAGATCTGAGCTATATTAGTCCACTCTTGACATAGAATTATGTATTTCATCAGTTTACATAGCAATAAATCACATAGTAAATTTGATTTTAGAAAATGATGTGAAATCTGGGGAATTGCTATAGATATACTGCATTACTTTGTTACTCAGATGGAATGGAAAATTCAAAGAAAGGTTACATTCAAAAAGTGTGTCATACACTGGGCTTATACTCATTATGACATCATTAATAGGCAATTAAAAAGTGCTTTTGGTATTCAGCTTTCTGACTCCTCTCATAAATACTAATATTGATAGCATTTTATTATACTGCTATATACTTTTCCAAACCCAAGACTAATATATTCTGATCCAAAACATGTGATGCTTTAACAAGGCCAGCACAGTGTTGAGTTTTTGTTTCTTTCTTTACAAGGTTCTGTTACCTGGCAGGCAGTTATGTTTCTGGACTTTAATATTGTTTCCCAAGAATAACAATTGCTTAATGTTTAGTTTGGCTAAATCAGAGTTTGTGACTGGCCACCTGTTTGAAGAAAAGTAAGGTATTTCTGGGGATGGAAGAGCTGAAGTAAATGTGAAAGGTGTTAAGAAAGGAGGTAGTGTTTTTCTTTACTACACTAGAAATTGAAAGAAGAGGGGGAGGGTTAGATCATTGAAAAGGTCTGAGTATTACTGCTTTCTTGATTACAGAGAAAACAGCCTCCAAACGCTATCAACCACAGGAAGAGGGTGAAGGCTCTGCTATTAGAAGCACTCTGGGCACTATATCACAAAACTGATGGTCAAATTCCCTTTCAAGGATTTAGAATCTATCCCAACAGAATCATGTTCCCTAAATAACTGAGTGTAAAGCAGTTATTTAACTGTGAAAAAAAATGCAACATAACCTATTTTTTATGAGTCTGTGCCCTGAAGCAAGAACACCTGGAATTACTACCCCTCTGCATACTAACTCTATGACCTTGGGAAACCTTTCTTCTCTAAGATGAAGTTTAATGATCTATAAAATAAAAATAAAATTGTTATTAGGATTTCTTTAAAGGAATTAGTATAACCAAAAAAACTATAGTACTTATATGACAAAAGCAAATACATGAAGATATTATCAATTATAAGTTATATGAGTAAGAGATATTGCTTGTTTATTTTTCAGCTCTCATTCACCAGGAATTTGGAAAGTGTGTGTGTGTGTGTGTGATTGTGTGTCTGTGTGTATGTGTGTGGGGGGGTGAGAGAGAGAAAGAGAGTGAGAGAGAGAGAATTGGGACACCTATGCTTCATAATCAGACCTCTTCTTGTTTGCTAGTTTTGTGTTAGTTTTGGGGCCACACTCAATGGTGTTCAGGTGTTGTCCCTGGCTCTGAACCTAGGAATCACTCTAGGCAGTGCTCAGGGGACTATATGAGAAGCTTCGGGATTGAACCTGGGTTGACTGTGTGCAAGGCAAACATCCTACCTGCTGTACCATTTTTGAGAGAGATTCCAAGCAGTGCTCAGGGTGACCTTGGGCCCAACAGACCTCATCATTCAATACCAGAGTCTGACACAGTGATGTTGCCCAACAGTGCTCTAACTTGCCATTGCCACACCAGTGGTGCTTCCGGAAGGGCAAGAAATACAAGAGATCAGATTAAGGTCTGGCACATGCTAGGTATGGGGCTAGCATGTGCTCCATCCCTTTGTGTTATTTTTTTTCAGACCAGAGTAAGACCTTTCGACGCCCAATGACGATATTCTCTTCCTAGGACTTTCATAAATCTTTTTCTCCCCAAACAGCTAGTCTCAAAGAGTAGAAAGAAGCATACAATTAGAAATGGAGATAGTAGGAGTATAAAACAATTTTCCTAGTGTTTATACTTATTGAACATCACTGTATCACAGTATCACTGTCTTCCCATTGTTCATCAATTTGCTCAAGTGGGCACCAGTAACATCTCCATACGTCCTGTCACAAGCAAGTGTAATCTAAGGACATCTGCTTGCTCCAGGGACAGGAAGAGCCTCAAATCATTCTTCAGGTCATGGAATTGAGGTCCATAATTGTTACAAGTTTTCAGAACAACAAATAAATAAATAAAACACAGGTAGCTCGCCAGGCTCTGCCGTGTAGGGGGTATATTCTCAGTAGAAGGCTCTCATCTTAAGCATTTACTGATGAAACTTAAAGGGGAAAGATCAGGTTTTCTCTTAGATGGAGCTCTGAGGAACTAGACTCTGGATGTTGAGAATGACTGACCACATGATGTGTGGGTTGCTCTGGCTTCTTGCTAGGCTTACTGGTATCAGTTAGAACCTGTCTAGAACTGTATACAATATATAAATGTGAAAGTTCCTGGGAAGGACCTTGTCCTAAAATCAGCATTATCTAAGAATATCACCTGGCCACTTTGCGGCCTCGGGTAATGGAGCTGTGGGTCTGGCATGGGTGGGTCCAATATCTACATGAAATAAGCATGTTAATGTCTTATTCTACTTGTGAACACTAAGATACATGCAGTTTTAATAGCGTGTCTAAGTTAGTGGCCAGCAGAACGCGTTTGTGTCTGAAGTCTGTATCACTACAAAGCACATTTCCTTACGAACCACATTCAGGAGAAAACATCTGAAATTCTATTAATAGGTAGTTTACCATCCATCCTGATACATGAGGAGAAAATGTGGAAAGGCTAAAGTGTGTATCATTTCTGTGGTCACTAAAAATGGTCTTATTTCTCATGCAGTATAATAACTGAAAGCAAATTCTTATATCAAAGTGTCATTGAATCAATTCCCTAGTTCTCTTCCATGAGTATGCATTCATTAACATTTATGTAACTAGTTCTTCTTATTGCTGATGTGATCAAAATCAAAGGGTTATTGAACTAAGCCATCCTTGCTAAAAATAATTTCTGCAAAAGACCACATGTGGTAATTCTAATGAGCTACTTTACAGTAAATGTTCTTACAAAAGCGTGAAGGAAACAAAGAAACAGAATTCTCAAAGTCAAATTAAAAATCAGTATGAAAAAGTGAAAAAGTTAGTCTGAGCCCACCATACTGTATCTTAACCCTACATAACATTTGTTTTTGCCAAAGATAGCAGAACAATTTAGCAGGCACAAATTGTTAAACAAGCAAAAAAAAAAAAAAAGGGAGACAGAGCAACAGCCCAGCGGGTAGGCCGTTTTCCTTGCAAGCGGCCGGCCTCGCCAGCCCCGTTCAATCTCTGGCATCCCATATGGTCCCTAAAGTACCGCCAGGAGTAATTCCTGAGCAAAGAGCCAGGAGTAACCCCTGAGCATCGCCAGGCGTGACCAAAAAAAACAACAAAAAAAATTGTTAAACACTTTGAAACATCAGGAGAATAAGTACTTAGCTTTTCTTTTGCTTTGTTTCTTTTTTTTTTTTTTTTGTGGCCATACCTGGCTCAGGAGTTACTCCTGGATCTGCACTCAGAGGAATTACTCCTGATAGTACTCAGGGGAACATATGGAATGCCAGGGATCTAACCCTGATCAGTCGCATGCAAGGCAGATGCCCTCCCCACTGTACTATTGCTCCAGCCCCCAGTGTCGGGCGTCGCGGTCCCGCAGTCGGAGCGGTTCCTTCTACCTCGAAGCCGGCGGTGGATGAACTACTCAGGAATCCGATACAGTTTTAAAAGGCTTTACTATCACGGTTCAGGCGTACAAATCAGCAAAAGGAAAAACCCGATGCTTAGGATTCCAGGCTGAACCCCAGCCACGTGAGGCCAAGATGGTGCCCCGTTAAAACTTCAGGGGAATAAACGGCTCACAGCGAGACCCCGGGAGACGGAGGCGGGGCGGCTGTTCCCACCTCAGTTCTCCATTGTTATGGGAGCGGGGGGTCAATGCCCTCGGTAATCCTCCTGATCTCACCTAGCCTTTACTGTGCTATGTTTAGCGGGAAGGCCTTGAAATGTAGAGAAGGGGGTTTCTGAGATGGCATGTCACTGTACCAAGATCATCAGTTAAATTCATTAGTTTTATTTTTCAGGAGGTTTTGTTGAAGCAAGCTCTCGGTCTTAGGTGTCCGGGCAATGCTCTGTTGCGGGAGGCAATCCAGGCCTAGAGTCCGCAACACCCTAACTTTTCTAAGGAAAATGTTGTAACCATAGGCACAGAGAGCAATCTTTAAATTTTAACTTTAAATCAGTAATACATAGACATCTAGAGTTCCATCTTGACACCCATTTTCAAAGACCAGATAAACTTCAAACAAGGTGTATTTATTTCCCTATGAAATGAAAAAAAAAAAAACCTTGGTGCTTTTTTATTTTTAAATATCAAACTGTTGTATCCTATTATTCATAACCTAATCATAAAATTTGTAACCTATATGTGGCAATGTAACATTCAGAAGTCAAATATTAAATGGGATATATAAAGTTCCTAATAAAACAAGAAATGTTCCAGTTCAGGAGAAATGTCTACTCAGATTAATAATCATGTGGCTTCAATGGTTAGTCCATCTATTGAGGGCCAGTGACAGGATGGATAACACTTGTGATGGCATTGCACAGATGGCTAATGACAAATTTAGAGAAATACATTTCACTAAGTATTACTTTAAGAAATAATAAATGCTACCGTCTTGTTCCAACAACTCAGAAGTAAATCTCAAAAGAGATCACTTAGTTGCAAAAAAATTCTCAGACACTTATTCAGTGCTGAGACTTTAGGGGTGCCCACAGAAGGGGAGCCCCAGCTCTTATGCACAGGCAGCTAGACCTGCACCTCAAAGCCCCGCCATGCCTCCAGTCAGATTTTCAAGTTAAATCTCTAGATTTTCTGAATTGCAGCAAAGAAACATCTCCAAAATCTACACCTCTGATATCCCAGTAATAGCATATCAGATTGGATGGGGATGTAACATAGAAGTCAACCAACCTCGACTAACAAAAACATTAACATAGGCTTAGCTTGCAACAACAGCTTAGTAAACTCTCAGACAAGAACTTAATAACACCTGGATAAGATAAACATTTTCACAAACTTACCTCTACAGAAATTTTTCTGCAATTCATAGTAACAAGCAATATAAAATAAATTATTGTGAGCCTGCTACAGGGGGCAGGCTTTAGAGGTGTAGGAGAAAATGGAGATAAAGGTGGAGGCAAGGCAATATGGTGGTAGGATTGGTGTCGGAGGATTGAATGCGTGTAACAAATCTTTGCACACCATGGTGTTAAAATAAAGTGGTGATGGGAGAAATAATAAATAAAAGAAATAGTGAAAGATTTACAGCTTTATATTATTCCCACTGAGGCTTATTATCAGTAGAGCAGCTAAGTAAATGCCTTTCTCTGCACCCTTGTACCCAAAACCAAATATTTGTTACATACAAAATCAAATAAAAGAAAGGAGCAAGGTCATTCAATTGTTATAATGAGGTTGAGAACATCAGGACACATTCTTACACGTGAATACATATCTCCAGTTTCAAACAGGATCATGGGCATTTCTATGTAAACCCTCATCTTTGTCTACATAGCCATTCTGTCATTCTTGTCTCTTTTGCTCCCACAGTACCTCTCCTTTCATCCTCTGGGACATTTTCCTATCACCTTAATTAGTATTTTGCGACCTCACAACTCTGTACTTTTCAGTGTCCTCCTTCCTATTTCTTATTGCAGCCAGCTCATACCCCTGAAGTTGCTGAAAATGTTCTGGAACATACAACAAGCATATTTATATTTCTCTTTATGCTGGAAGAGTCTGAAAGAAAGGCGATACCAGGATGAGATTTCATGTCTGAAGACAGTTGAAAATGGAGATTTACTCTGTGTAAATGAGAAGAGTCCTTATTGTGCAATCCCAAGATGCATCTCAGGTTAGAATAATGCCTTAGCATCTGAATATGGAGAATCCTTAAGCATCTGAATATGGAGAATCCCTATTGGTGTGGGACCATGAGCAAGGCCATTTATCTTTCACGGTGCCTCAGTGCTTTTAGCAATGAAATGAAAGGAAATGAAGGTCTGGTGATTTGATCCAGGAGGTTGGGTGCAGAGAAGGAGAAGAAACAAAGACATCCCAACCTCCTGACTGAAAGCAAAAAAGAAAAAAGCCATTTTATGAAGAACATCCTGTTATTCAGAACTTCCCATATAATCAATTGAGAAGGCTCAGTAACTATATTTAAAATAGGTTTGGAGAAAGAAATGGAACGAAATTAAACTACATGACTGCATTTCTAGGTTAAGCTGCACTTATCTTTTATTTCTCTTTGGTAGATACCAGGACTTAAATCTTGCCTTGGTACAAAAGGAGATGAATGAATGAAAGAAGCGTTTTGAGACTGACTAATGCTCTATAGGGGGTTAAGCATGCAAAGGTGAATTCATTTTCTTCCTTAGTAATGCGGGAAAGAACACGGAATTATTATTTTTTCTTTTTTTTCATTTTTTATTAAAACACCTTGATTTACAAAATACAAATTTTTCATAATACAGTTGTCGGAAAGATTCATCATTCAACACCAATCCCACCATCAGTGTGTTCCCACCACCAAAGATCCACATGTCCCACCCACCCATTCCCATGCCTGTTCCCTCAGCTGGCACTAATTCTGTTGACCATTACGGCCCACATATGAGAATGGTATTGATAAAGTCATGGCTTTTTTTTTTCTGGCTTGTTATGGGCTGATTTCTGTTCTTGCATTGACTTTCTGAGTTTCTAGAATGGGGCACAGAATTACTGACAATAAAAAGGAGAAAGAGAAGAGGAAGAGAAGGAAAAGAAAGAACAAGAGAATAAGGGAAAGTAGGGAACAGATGAAAGAAAACAAAACAAAATATGCAACCATAAAATTGTTAAAATTGTCACAGGGACTGCCTAAGAATAAAACCATGAAACAACTCTGATTCATCAAACACACAGCTGGTAGCACCTCTTAGTTCTGGGCTTCGCCAGTGGATATGTTAAGTGGAATTATGATAGAATTCTTGGTATTGTTTAATGTTGACCAATAGCTTCTGGGAAGGCTTAGGATATTTCAGAAATCATCCAAGGAGGCAACATTTAGGAATATTTTAATATACCTGAAGGTAAAGAAAACCAACAGAGAATGAGCTGAATTTTGGAGATTAGTAAATACACATTAAAATTAATATCAAGTGATAACAGACTAGCTTCAAAGAGCATGCTGTTTTGAATTGGGGGAAAAAGTTGACTTCATCATCGGTGTCTGGAAGGGCATATCTCACAGCACATTAGCATTTTCTTGAGTTTTCTTGCAAGTGACAAATTTCTCCCTTGCTCTCTGTGAAGTACTTTTGTGGAGAGAAGGATTTTCAAGTTTGTGTTAGTAAGGCTCATCAGAGTACAGTTTTGCCACTCTCAATCGGTAGTTCTAGCAATGGTTTAATGGGAATGGCTTCTTGGGGCTCAGGAGAGAGTGTTTCTTACTGAGGGACCATCACTCAGAGAAATTTTAGTTTTTCTTTAGTGTAGAAATGCACCACGACTTAATTTTTCAGAGTGCTTTAGAGGGATGAGAACTTTTCAACTAAAAGTAAAGTTATAATATTTCACATCTTTTTCTTAGCTTTGAAAGAGATATGATGAAACATAATTTCACTGCAATAAGTTAATTTTCTAACTTAACTATTACTGAATTTTGTTAGCCCTGTAGATCTCAAACTATTTTTAGTTGTGGGTATATTCCATGATGTTAAATTATTTATATGTATATTTTCATTTGTTTATTATATTTGTTACTTTATCTCAACTGTATTTTTCAAAATACAAAAACTGTATTTTTAAAAACTATATTGTTTATTTAAAATATTTACATATATGATTGAAAGGCAAAATAATTCTGAATAATACTGTATATTTTCATATATTATCACCAGACATACAAGTTGTATTATAATGTACCAAAAATAAAACTTAGAAAATGAACACACATGTTTCCAATATAGGTGAAAACATCAGTGCTATTATTAATAGACCTCTAAAACCCTTAGTTTTGAGGCTAAACCTTATTGGACATGCTTTGATATAAATTAATTTCATGATTTAATGTATAAATAAATGGTATTTGATGATTTCAGAATTTAGTGAGAAAACTTCGAATTTAATTTGTAGTCAAAAACTATAACTTCAAAATAAAATTGTAGATCTATGGACAGGCCTCTTAATTATATTAAATCTCAGTGCTCTTATCAATGACTAAGAATACTTAATTAATTGGCTAAGACAAAGTTTAAAAGAAGCAACATATATTAGAGATTTTATATGCACTGGACACACTGAGAAAATGATACTTATTTTAACTGCTAACAACAGGCAATTATTTGTTTTGAGTAAGGGAAGAACAAAAGAATGTCTTCTCTTTTACTTTACTTCAAAAAGTATTTCAGACTGATGTTAAAATCCTTGTAGAGAGAGGAAAGAATCTAAGAAAAGTTCAATGAAATATCTTGAAACTGTTCCTTTCTACATATTCTTTCATTTTTCAGATATTAAATTGATCAAGATGGCAAAAAAAATTCAGATTTCCTTTTCTCTTCCAAGTGAGAAAAGAAAATATTGAAACAAAACATGAAAGCAAAAAGACTCAGAAAATGTGTATGAATTAGCATAGTCAAATACATTTTGGCTGTGTATGACACAGGGCAATTGAGCCATAGAGCTCTGAGAGGTTTGACAGCACCACAGACCACTTTGAGATTCCCTGTCATAAAACAATAATAAATACAGAATTGGGGTTAAGGTTATGGCATATGTTAACTAGTCACGTTCAGCCAAGTAATACTTTAAGAAACACAGAAAAAGATGAAAGATATAGTGACTCTGTCAGAATCCCAGCAGCACCCATAGGTGACCAGGGAGCTGGCAGGAGAAAGATCTACCCTCTCCCAACCGTCAGTAACCCAACAGTAAGCATATATTTCACAATGCAGCAGCGAGATGCGAGTATAGAATATGTATTGGGCAGCTGCAAATCTGCTCCTTAGAATGGATGGCAATGTTGCTCCAGATTGTCTTATCCAGCAAGAATTATCTGGGTTCACTAAAAGAAAAAATTCAGCGCCTGTGAGTAGAATTCTAAATGCTCCTCTATTTTTATCAGTCTCTGCAAGGATGAATAAATTTTGGGTTTTTTCGAAGACAATGAGCATTGAGTCATTTCCCTCACATATATTTTAAAGCAAAGCAAAAAAAAAAAAACCTAAGGCAACTGAACATCTGCCCTCCATATACAGATGAAACAATTGTCACATGCTTTTTTAAAAAATACGTTGTCCCAAATATAATTTTTCTTTGAATAAAAAAAAATAGTCATTTTCCATTCATGGTGTTATTTCTCCAAGTTAGTACCTGATGAGGGAAAGGGAATGTAAACACGAATATCCAGATTCATCTAACCAACTACAAAGCCAAGAAACAACTCTGAAGTTCACAACGGACCTCCCACATTCTCGATAGGATGTTTTCTGTGCGTGGTGATCCACAAATATTATCATTCCATGACAATGCAGTTTCATCAAGGTACGTCTCAATCCGCAGGATATGAGTCCCACACAACAGACGGAGAATTTGGCGCAGCCTTGCGCACGCTGCGTGTGTTACTTACTGGTTATATTGCAGTGGTCACACTGAGTCCCGTATGGCGCCGTATTAACGAATAGCATGCAAGCACCTTCTGTTGAAACATCTGCGACAGGGAAATTTCAGGCATTTTTCCAGATAATTTTTGTGCTCTGGACCAAATTTTCATTAGCACTATAAAACCTGGCAAGCCGGATTGTTGTGTATGATTTTTAATAAACTGGGACATGGCTTTGTTAGAGAAGTGAGAGAAAAGGGCTCTTCTGAGACTCCTTTCTATTATAAAAAAGTTCAGAAAACATATGACAGCTCACAAAATAACGTCTCCCAACTTTTTTTTTTTAAGTGCAAGGTTTCAGGCTTTCACAGACATGTAAATAATATTCACCGTTTTAGATGCAAAAGCAGAAATGCAGATTTTCACATCTTGGAGCAAATGATTCCAACAGTGCCTTTCCTGAAACACTTATTTGTTAAGAATGCATACAACCAACAGAAATGTGTGTGTGTTGAATTTTTTATGTATGCTGCCAAAAAAAAATCTGTGCAAGAGCTTTTATTTGCTTTAAAAGACATCCTGTCTCAGTATTATTAGAAAAAAAAGCAAAGCATTTGGGTACATGCCTATTAGTACTTATAAACAACGCAAATTTAACTAGCATTGTTCATTTTTCTCGTTAGCTCAAATATGGGAGTTTCCATTTCTTTTTCAATGCCCATAGCCACTCTGGTAATGGAAACCAGAAAAACTCCCTATTGTGATTGTTTAATTCCCTTGCCCAGCTACAAATAGTAATGTAAAATAAACAGTCTTGGCAGTAAATATGTGCATTATCATTATGTAAATAGGCGTGTTATCATTATACTTTGATGATGTTGTTCTTGGTAAAGGCTTTTTTTCTTTCTAAATATATTATCCAATTTAAGTTATAATGCATATTATACCAGTGGGGCTGTATAAACATTTTAGATCAAGGAAAATTAGTAGACTGTATGTAACATAACAAACTACTTACCACCTCTGCATATGGTGTATGATGTAAAAACTACCAGACTAACACTGTTGCACAAAAATACAGTTCTGCCATAGCGGTGCACAGAAACCTTTGAGATTAATATCCATCTTGCTGTTCAAATTGAGCACCACATTATGGCGTTTATATTGACAACATTATAAGCTGAAATGATACATTTTAAACTCGATAAGATGAATGATCGGGTACTAGCAGAAAATAGGATGCTTATCTGAACCTTCTATGAACTAGGAATGACGAGTGTCACAGTCTGTTTGGAAATGTTACAATGTTTGCATAAATCCATTGCTTATGCATAAGCACCAGGGACCTGGAATCCTGAGGCAGGCAGTAATCTGTAAAGTTCTTGTGGTGCTTGATAAGCATGCAAGATGCATCATCTCGCATTCTCCTGGGTGAATTGCAAATGTTTATGGAAGAAAAAGCAGCATTGAGCTGCATATTGTATGCAAAAATTCAGCCCTATTTCTTAAGTAGAGACTAGAAGACAGTGCATGCGCAAAGCAAAGGAAAGGTCTACTATATTATCAATTTACTTAGATTATTAATATAGAAGCAGAACACACTGAAGAAGCAGATTTGCTGCCCTTTTAGTTGTCTTCACATTATGCATTTGTCAAAATTATTGGACATATTAGCCACTGGCTTTATCTTGTCTATGAAGACATCACAGTGCCCACTATGAATGTTAGGATAATGGTAACTTCCATTTCTTTTCTTTCTTTCTTTTTTTTTTTTTTTTTGCTTATTGGGTCACACCCACAGATGCTCAGGGGTTACACTTGGCTCTGCACTCAGGAATTACTCCTGGCCGTGCTCAGGGGACCATATGGGATGCCAGGGATTGAACCAAGTCTGCTGTGTGCAAGGCAAATGCCCTCCCTGCTGTGCTAGTGCACTGGCCCATTTTTTTTCTGGAGCAAGCCATTGACTCGAAACAAGACAATTATAATATTTATTCTTTGTTTGTTTAAAATAATTCTGTCTATGTTTTTCTTTTTAAAGACTCCTAAAGGAGTATGCTGTTTGACACAGAGTTAAATTGATAAGAACTGCCAACAGCTTGAAGGTTGGAATTCTGCAAACTTAAAACTCATTAGCATTAGAATCTGATTTATAGGGCCTCAGAAGAAATAAATTAGACAATGTTTTGTTTTGTTTTTTTACTCACCTTTCCTTGTGCTAAAACACCATTTTCCTGTTTTAAACCTTTTATTTTTCCCTTTTTAAACGTTACCCAATATTAGTTAGGATAACACAAGAGGGAAACAAGCCCTGATGACTAAGGAGCTTCAAATATTTACCACATGCTTCAAACTTTTTACTGCTACCCAAGAAAAAGACTGTTTGTATACTATCAACAAATTAGTGGCTGTAATTTAATATATGGAGTCGTTTGCTTGAACACTGATGATGTTTGACAATGGTTTTTGAGGTCTTCCAGGAGAGAAGCTCTCTCTCTCCCAGTGCCTTTGTACTTATAGTTTCCCCATTGTGTTTGCCTCTTCCCAAATCCTCTATCCCTCCCTAGTCAGTTCATTTCTATTTGCATTCATCTTACAAGGATGCCAAGAAAAGATGTACAGCTTAAGGTACAACAACTAATTTTCTCATAACTCTTGAGACTAGAAGTCTAAGATCATTATTGGGGTTTTGTTTAGTTTTATTTGGGCCATACCTGGCAATCTCAGGACTTTATCTTGCCTCTGAAGGATCATTCCTGGCAGGGGTTCAGGGGACCCTGTAGGAGCCTAGGGATAGAGTCAGGATCATCTACCTGTTTTCGTATGGCTGTCCTTTGTGCACATGTGGAGAGAGATCTTTTTGTATCTGATTCTTTTTTATTTTTTTTGATGTTTTGGGTCACATCCAGCAATGCACAGGGTTGCTTCCTGGCTCTGCACTCAGGAATTAGTCCTGGAAGCTCTCAGGAGACCATATGGGATGCTGGAGATTGAACCCAGGTTGGCAACATGCAAGGCAAATGCTCTGCCACTGGATTATAGCATCAGCCCCTGTCTCTGATTCTTCCTTAAAGTCTAAATATTTATTTAGTTTATTCCATTGTTTTGCTCTCTATGAACCACATATGATTGAAATCATATGAAGTTTATCTTCCTTCATACGTCTTATTTCACTAAACATAAGGTTCATGCATGTTGTAGCAAATGGAAGTTCACTATTTTTATACCTGAATATCACAGTCCACTGTGATACATATAACATCTCTAATGTATAACATTCCAGAAGCTTGTTATTTTGTTTTCCTATAAAAACCACCAGTCTTCTTGTCAGACAATACTCAGGAAAGCAAAAGTAAAGATCAGCCTTTTAGATCTCAAAGACATTTTGATGCAGAATAAAAGTAGTACATATTATATAAAAGTAGAATACCTCCCTTTCCTATCAGATGTATCTCATGACTGTATTAATATTTGGTTATCTTTCTATAGGTCTGGTTTCCAGAAGTATAAGGAATCTAGAGGTTCACTGAATTAAAAAGTTCAAAGAAGATGTCTGGTGACTCAGAATCACCCAGGACACAATGAGAGATCATGGCTTGAATTCTCTGAGTTGTGAATTTGAGGGTGCACCACCCATTCCATTGAACTAATCATCAGTCCATTTTCAGCTAAGATCTGTTCCTTCCTGGAACTTCTCCCTCAGCCCGAAGTCTAGGTCAGGTGATGGTTGCACATCAAGGCAGAGGCCCAATGCTGGTCTGACATTGCAGTCGCAAGTCTAATAGACTTTCTACCCTGTGACTGGGAGGTGTAATTAGGGAGCTAAAATTCACATATTTGAAATCATCATAGAGAATGAGCTTTAATAGCTAGTTACAGATGTGTGGATTGAGGTTCCAAGGCAGAGAGTATGAACTCATAAGAGTACTCCCTTTTCACCCTGTAAAAACACAAGGGGATTGAAGACTCACAGTGAAGGGGCCAGAATACAGAGTTTGTTGAATTTATTGTCTTGGCATGTCTTGCTAGATTGTGCTAATGGAGAAAAGATTTAGAAGTTTTCAAAGGTCACACAGCTCAGGCTCAGAGCAGAGGGCAGCTGTGTCCGGGAAGCTTCATCATTCAAGGTCCACAGAGTCAGTTGCATGTTGCTTCAGCCCTTCCTAAGAAGAGTAGGGAACCTTCCTTTGTGGGCTTGTTAACTTGAATTTTCCATAACACAGCTAGTGTTCTTACTTTCATTTTTTTGAAATTCTAACTGGCTTCTGACCAGACGTTTGGGGAGGCTTGTAATCAATCACACATTTGGGCTTCTCTGCAGGGCTCCTCCGAGGAGCCTTTGCAGCCTCTTCCTTCCTCTTCTCGGTTTGAACATGACTCAGCACATGTCAGCATGGAACAAGCTTTAGTGATCGGAGATCACCAAATGTCTGTCAGTTAAATGACACATGTGTGGGGTGAAGTCATAATTCAATGGGTAAAGTGCTTGTCCTCGTTTGAAATGCTGTCTCGTTTGCCAAGGCATCAAAAAATCAGATGGGCTGGACATGTAATGTGATTTGGAGACAACCGCTGGACTAGAGCCATTACAGACTGGATCCCACATGATGTCAAAAGATCACGTGGCCGCCCACCTACAAGATGGTCAGACTTCTTCGTCAAGACCTGAACGAACAGTTTGAGGCTCTTGGTATTCCTGGAGCAAGCAGATGCCATTGGGCTACACTGGCACGTGACAGGGACAAATGGTAACGTTGCCGGCGCCTGCTCAAGGAAATCCATGAACAACGAGATGTCAAGTGATCAAGTGATCCAGGTGCTTGCCTTGCAAAGGCCAAGCCAGCTAGAATCCATAGCATCCTATATAGCCCAGAGCATTGCAGAACATCAGCACAGACCCAGGAGCAACTCCTTAGCATCACACTGCCAGGAATGGCCCCAAAGAAAGAAAGAGAGGAGAGATGGAGAGGAAAGGGGAGAGGGAGGGAAGAGAGGAAGGAGAAGTGTAACGTGGAGATTAATATAGAGCAGTGATCTTTATCAGGGAAGCTTTGGCAATGAGAAAACTTTTGGTTTGGTGATTTAACTTCGGGAGGGAAGGGAATAAAAAGTAGGGTAAGATTAGCATGTAGAGGGTAGAGGAAAGGCATCCTAGATCTCCTCCCTCCTCCCAAAAAAAGCGTTCCTCAGCCCAAATGTCAAGAAAATCAAGTTTATAATGCCGATGCCGATGTTTTTAATAAAGATGTCTTAGATCAAAACAGTACCGTAATTCATCCACTCATCTGTATTTTACATTAAGTTCCCTCACCTTAATGAGGATGAAAATAAGAATTTCTATACTGAGGGTATCATACCAGTGGCACTGAATATAACATGTCCAGCTGCGGAGGCTCTGAGTTTTATCCTCAGCAGAACAGGATCCGACACCCACCCCCAATCCAGCACAGAAATTGGTTACTATTTGGCTCCCAAGCGTTGCCGGGTCAAGCAGTACCTGAGCTTTGTATTTCTGACTGTGGTCTGTAGAAAAATATGCAAACTGGTTCAATGGCTTAAAACCTTTGCCAAGTAGCTGTAAAACTAAAAGTTTAAATCCTAGTGCTGCTTGCACCTACTAAGGTGATACCCACAGGTCTGCATTTAGGGATGCACCATGAGCAAAAGGACCCGGGAGATGACTCAGTGATAGAGAAAGCACTCAGGGCAAGTGTGGGGTCCTGAACTTGATCTTAGCATCACAGTCTTCTAAAAGTTCAACTATTTAGGGTCTCTGCACACTGCTCTAATCCTTTAAGGTACACATTTTTGTCTAATTTGGGGGAAGCTTGAGTGTTTGGAACTCCAAGCAATGCGCAGAAAGCCCCCAGACACCACTAACCAGATTCAGTCAATCCTGAGCCAGGGTTCGATGCAAGAGTTCTGCCTTTAAGTGTGCTCTTAGGCCATTGTGCAGTGCTAGGGTTGGAACTGTTAGAGTGGAGATGTATGATGCGCACCTTTGGTTTTATAATAAATTTATCGAATCTACCTCAAAGAGATGATTTTGCTTTTGAATGGAAAAGCTTTAAAGGATGCAGCTTTAAAAAATGGTCTGGATTTGGGTTGTTTGTCCATTTCAAGCTAAGCCAGTGCTGATTTTTGGAACCTCCCTTTAACAGTACTGATAAGATGCCATCGTGTGTGTACCCCCCCCACATTGCTGGAGCATGAAGCAAAGTAATGATAAGTCTGCAGTAATGTTCTAGAAACACAGGCTCTCAGACATTAGTTTGTCTAAGGCTTCAGGTGCTTGCCTAGCCTGGGACTACCCATCTCTTCAGCCACTGTAATAAAGACCTCCATGCTCCACCCATGATTGTCTTGATGTATTTGGTTAAGCAAACTCCTGATTACAACAGAACTTTGTTCCCTGTGCATATATTACAAGTTCCTCTGACCACCCAACAATGCGCTGGATCCTCTCTCATCACAGTGATTTTTATAAAACAAGGGTCCCTCCCGAGCTGAGAATGGGGTTGATATGGTATTGATCTGCTCATCTTCTATATCAGTAATAAGCAAATCTAACTTAATTAGAGAGATCACTTGATCACTTGACATCCCATTATTCATCGATTTGCTCAAGTGGGCACCAGTAACATTTCTATTTGACCCTGTTATGTGCCAGTGTATCTCAGTGGCATCTGCTTGCTTCAGGAATATGAAGAGCCTCAAACCATTTCGTTCAGACTTCTTCTTGACGAAGAAGTCTGACCATCTTGTAGGTGGGTGGTCACATGATCTTTTGACATCCCATGGGATCCAGTCGATAGAATTAGTAATGTTTTGATCACGAGAACATCAGAATTCCCTGGAAAAGACGGGCAACCAAACAGAACATTGAGATTATTGAGAAGCTGGATGCTGTGTGTTCGTATTCTAGCTAACACAATCCTATAATACTTTGCTTTTTAAGATCATCACCCATTCACTTATAAGAATGTTGTGCAAGAATTTATCCCCGTGTGTTGTTTCTGTGTGCTTTTGCTCTCAGTTTATTGTTGTTTATTGTATTATTAGTGTTCAAATTTCCTTCCGCCCCTTCTCGTGAATGAATTTGTCCAGACGTGGGGCCTTGAAAGGAAGCAGAGCTAAGTTCCAAGATCCATCCCAGTCCCATGGCGCCTACATTTCCCCTAACTCCTGTAAAGTCCAACACACTTTTCAAGAAAGGGGGAGGGGTTGGAGTGGGAATTGAAATACTAGAGAAGCCTTTTCTAAATAAGCCATTTAAACTTCAGAGACAATTATACCCCCTACCTGGGTTTTTTAACTTCTGGGTTTCATAGCCTCAGCTTTCCTGATAATTTACTTTGGATTCTGAGGCCTGGATGAGCTCTGCGTTCACATGTAGGGCTGCCTGAAAACTCACGTCGAGCTGCCACGGTCAGCGTGATGAAGTATACATAAGCTTTTGGCCTCACATATCTGTAATATCATGGACGGTCAAGGAGGCGCCTGCTATAAAAATACACAGAGAAACACAACTGAAGGACTGCTTTTTCTCAAAGACGAGTGTAATGCATTCCTTCTGTTTAGGCTCATTTTCCAGCCTTTCACATTCTTTCTGAACAAGAGTTATAAAACAACCCTGATGCAGGCCAATTATTTTTACTTTGAAGGCCATTAATCAAGATTGACTAAGAAAATGAAGACAGCTAAGCAAAATTTCATATGTGACTAGAGTGAGATTAAAATAAAACCAGATGGGATGGACAGAGACACTGAGCTTTTTGCTTTTTCTTTTTTCAAATTTTGGACTCATGTAATAAATGTCTTTTACAAATTACAACACTCTTATTTTCTTACAGTAAATCAAATCAGGCTATAATGTACAAGTGGTCTCATTGCTGAAATGTCAAAAATAGAACCTGCCTTGTTCTTGTAGAGTAATTCCTCAAATCTAAACCAGCAGTGCGGGCTAACAGTCTATAAACCATCCTCTGTGCTCGATCACGACGGTACCTGATGGATGTGTTCCTGATGGCCTCAGAGCAAACCACACAGTGAATGCGTAGAAATCTCGGCATGAAATGATTAGAGCTTTGAATCAGAGTCATCAAGTAGCCTACTGCCTAGACCTTGAGAAAAGGTAGGCTGAGTGCCTATGAAATACCCAGATTCTTAGTAGAAAAAATAATGAAGGAGACCACAAACTCTACCTATGCAAGAACGTTCCAGTGGTTTCTCTTGGGTCTTTCAAAACCTGATATTAATGATAGTCATTATTCTCTGTCACCTCTTGGATCTTCAGGAGTCAATATTGCTAATTGATAATTTTTGACATATAAACACATTTTGAAATTTACATTTCATGGCTAAAATTATCATATGTGTGTATCTTAAACAGTTAAATGGAATTGATGTTTCTTTCTTTGCAGCTTTGACATTTTTTTGTCATATATTGCATGAATAGCCAGGTTCTATTCCTCTTATCTACAAAACTGCAGTATTTTCATACAGTGAGAAAATGACTGAAAATAACCAGCTGTTTCAGGATCTCTATCAAAACACACCATAATCCCAACAAATGCTTCTCCATTTAGCACTGTCAGGTTAAAAAGTCTGTTTAGGAAATGAGACTAAACTTTCATTTCATAACACTCAATGAACCATTTCCACAATATATTTAGAGAGGACACACACTTTTCTTGGAGAAGATTTTAAATATCTGAAAAGAAAATGAAGTAAATTTTTGACTATGGTATACCAAAACTTCTTAGCTCTTCTGATTCTTCCTTTTCAAGATGAAGAAGGCAATTTTGAGTTTAAAAGAACTCTTTTGCAAAATTATGCTTCTAAAAATGAAAAACAAAACAAAAAATCAATTCATGATAATAAAAGACTCTCACTATTTCTTCTCCATAAATCTCTAAACAAACTAGAAAATATTTGTCAAAAATTTCTCAGAAAACAATACAACTTCTAGACATTCAATTTAATACAATAGACATAATATTCAAAAGACATTATAACATTGCAATTTTGAAATGGGCTCATCACTTAATGCTTTCTTTTTAAAACCTGATGACTGATCTATCTGTAAAGTTTCTTATTGATGGATATACGGAGACAAAATTAAGGAATTAAATTAACACAAATCAACTCCTAGAAGTTATATATTCTTAATTTTATTCATTTCCATTAAAAACTAAGAATATATTTATAATGCCACTCTGTTTTATAATTTTGGTGTTGATATGTTGATATACCTGCCCACTACCAGAATTTCAAGATCTCTTCATCATTATTCTTTCTCCAACTACCCACCAGCAACCTCAGATCAAAGTTTTATTAGAAATTATTTATTTTTAAAGGTCAGCATTTGCAGGGACCAGAGATATAGTACAGTGGATAGGGTGCTTGCTTTGCATATTGCTAGCCCAGGTTCTATCTCCAGTACCATATGTGGTTCCCTAAGTTCCACCAGGAGTTATTCCTGAGCATAGTCATGCATTACTCCCCAAACCCAAGAGATTCAAAAATTAAAAAATAATCACTTGATCACTTTATATCCCGTTATTCATCGATTTGCTCGAGCAGGCGCCAGTAACATTTCCATTGGACCCTATCACATGCCAGTGTAGCCCAATGGCATCTGGTTGCTTCAGGAATATGAAGAGCCTCAAACCATTCATTCAGGGGCTTGGCAAAGAAGTCTGACCATCTTGTAGGTGGGCGCGACATGATCTTTGGATGTCTCATGGGATCCAGTCGGTAATGGCTCAAGTCCACCGGTGGTGTCCAAATCGCATCACATGTACAGCACATCTGATTTTCAATGACTTGGCAAATGAGACAGCATCCCTGACTCTGGAACAGTGACAGAGGTCGGAATTCCAGATTCCTTCCCTCACTTGAGTGAGGCGTGATATTCCAAGCATAGCTCTTTCAATTCCTCTTTGGGAGACCTGAATAGCATTCTCATTAACTGATTCAAAAAATAATAATAAAAATAAAATTCAGATTTTCTGTGGATATCTTCATTGGTGGCTCTACCCATGATGAACTTCTTTGTACATGTATGGAAAAAAATCTACACACAAATGTTAAAGTCATGCAGCATATACACGTTGAAATTTAACTTGATCTCAAACTATGTCAAATATCGATTCATATGTTTTAACAGTTAAGAAAAATACATATTTTCTAAGACAAACTGATTTTCAAGATGTCTACATTTCTATCTGTCGCTTCATTAGCCCAATCTAAGGCTTAATATCCCTAAAGGTTAACATCTCAAATCCTCTTCAACACACCCAAAATGCCACTGCTGCCTTCCCATACTACTCCATGTACTATTTGTGTGCTATTTATAATTTAGCCATATAATCAAGGTATGACAAAAGTCTACTGCAAGGAAAATCTAATTCCTGGCAATACGGATGGAGTTTATATTAAGTCATCAGTTTCCCATGCAAAGAGGGACAAATTGGATTAAAAAATCTAATAAATAGGGTGGAATTGATTTAAAACAACCAAAGGAGGAACTTTTCTTTCTCCCCAATTCACTCAGTATTTTCCATTTCTCTAGTTTCATGATCCTTGCTCAAGTCAAAAAATTAAAATTTGTTCCAGATTATGCTCTTATCAGATTATGCTCTTTCCTTATCCACATCTAATTCATTACTGTATCACTGTCTTTCCGTTCATCATCGATTTGCTCAAGCGGGCACCAGTAACATCTCCATATGACCTGTCTCATGCAAGTAGAGGCCAAGGGCACCTGCTTGCTCCAGGAACATAAAGAGCCTCAAACCATTCCATCAGGTCATGGGAATGAGGTCTATAATTGTTACTGGTATCTGGCATATCAAATACGACACGGGTAGCTTGCCAGGCTCTGCCATGCGGGTAGCATACTCCTGTAGTCATCTCAAAATCCAGCATTTATTGATGAACCATGCTGCTGCTTGTGGCCGAGCAGAGCCAGGCTGTAATAGGCTGGTCTGCTGGGTGGAGTTCTGATGAGGGGAAGTCCGGATCTGGAAAATGGAGGTCCTCATGGAGTGGGAGGTCGTCTGGCTTGCTGTGAGGTTCTGCTGGGGTGGCGGGCCAGGGCTAGAACCTGCCATCCCTCCCGGGCACCTCATGAGTGGCTGGGCACAGTGAGAGCCAGTAGCAGCTCTGCCCCGTGTCTGTCTCTCTTTTTTTTTTGCTTTTTTTTTTGGGGGGAGTCACACCTGGCAACGCTCAGGGCTTACTCCTGGCTCTTTGCTCTGGAATCTGGCAGTGCCTGAGGACCATATGGGATGCTGGGGATCGAACCCGGTCGGGCCGCATGCAAGGGCAAAATGCCCTACCCACTGTGCTATCGCTCCAGCGGGTAGGGCTGATGTAATTCATCATCTACCTTTAACACATACCCCAACTCCGAGCATCCCCCAACTATAACAACTCAGTATAAACTTCCAGTAAAATCCCTGCTTTCAGTTATCTCTTTCCTGGACTCCTCCACGAACTTCCGCTCTCCTTGCTACCCTGTGAACAATTCCCAAAAAGCAGAGTTAAGGATATTTTATAAATTAATTAATAAATTAATTATATAAAATTAATTAATTTCATCTAATTAACTCTTAGATAAAATTCTCTTCCAAATACAGTAACAGCAACCATGGCGAAACCCTAAATAATTTACTTCTTACCTATGTAACCTTATTCTGCCTCTGTGTAATACTTTGACATTTTCAATTTTCACTTTCATTGTGACATACCATATTCAAGTCCAAATGACTTGTATGTTTGCTTTGGGATCAAGCTAAGTACAATACCGTTTCAAATAAGCCACTCTTTTTATACAGCTGTCTGTTTCTTATAATTTACACAGCCATTTGTCATTTCTTTATTTGGGGTGTGAGGATGATATGAGCCACTCCCAGAGTGCTCACTGGACACTTTCTTTTGACTTTGTGCTCAGCAGTCATTCCTGACCGTGTTTAGGTATCAGATGAGGTGCCAAGAATTGAATCAAGGTTGCAAGGTTGTAAAGCCTTAACCCCTGTACCATCTCTTTGGCCTCCAAATTTTTTTCAGAAGATTGCTTTAGCACTTATTATAGGTCCCATTGCCTTATTTAGTTTCTACCTTTTTACTTTAGGTTGTATTCATTTATTTGGCTCTAGTTATCAACAATAAAATCTAAGATCTACACCACAGGCCTTGCTACACTCATTTACTGCCATATTTCAAACATCAAATGTGTGTTTGACTCTTAACAAAAAAAATGTGTTTGAATACATCAAAAATGGGAGTCAAAAAAGAAATTAAGTCAGGACACACAAACACAGATAAGAAATGAGAAAGATATAAGATATTAGGAACCAATGCTCTCTTCACTATCCAATTCCAAAAAGCAGAAAGCATCCTTTATGGCCTCCTATTTATAAGGGAAAAGATTATTTTAAAGGGGACAAAATTACATTGAACATAATCAATGATCCCATGAGATGCTTTTCAAATTCTTCCTTCTTTGACATTTCCAACTTTCCCCATATTACCCTTCCAGTTTGCTGTGCTTTCCTGCCTGGACCACCTAGTTCTGATCTTAGCTATTCGGGTTCATCCAGATTAATCTTTCTGAAAACAGTTTGCATGATGTCACTTTTCAGTTGAAAAACAGTCAAGTGGTTCTCGTTATCTAAGGGCAAAGGCCAAACATTTTAGTTCAGTGCTCAAGACCATCGAACTGCACCCAGACATTTTTGTAGCCTCATCTTCTGTGAATGAGGCAGGACTCATTCTAGCTCAATCAGTCCCTAGTCTCTTGAGCTCACATTGTTTACTCTGATCTCACTCATACAACTTCTGCTGATTAAAATCTTTTTCTTTGTCTGACTCAACTTGTAACCAATGATTATAATAGATCTTTTCAATACTAGAATGATCTTTATTATTGTGTTTTATTGCATTTTTAACTACCACTCCTCCACGTCAACTCGTCACTGCCATTGAGTCAGGTCTTAGCTTTTGGAAGAACGAAAATAATTTCATTTTCTTCTTGTTTTCAGCTTTAATAGTGAGAATATCATTAGAAATTTTGGAGACTGAGTTTTCTCATTTGACAAAGAGGAGACAATAATAGTAACTTGCAGATTTTCTAGAAAAAAAATCAATGAAGTGAGTCATTGCAGAAAACAAACCGAATTATTGTATTTTGGAAACCATGTGAAACATAGCTATGATATGTATTTCCTTTACTGTATAGACATCTCTCAAAAATGTCTGCATTTATATGTAATATATTACATATAATGTGTAATATTGTATTATAATAATAATTGATATTACATTACATATTATATATCATATATAAAGACTTTTATCACTTGTCTTACCATTATTCATCAATTAGCTCGAGTGGGCACCAGTAACATCTCCATACATCCTGTCTGGATGTAAAATTATATCATCACTGTCACTGTCTTCCTGTTCATCGATTTGCTCAATCGATGAACCACTAATATCTCCATATGTCCTGTCTCATGCTAGTAGAGCCCAAGGGCACCTGCTTGCTCCAGGAACATAAAGAGCCTCAAACCATTACATCAAGTCATGGGAATGAGGTCTATAATTGTTACTGGTATTTGGCATATCAAATACGACATGGGAGGCTTGCCAGGCTCTGCTGTGAAGGTGGCATACTCTTATAGTCACCTCTAAATCCAGCATTTATAGATGTAAAATTATATCATATATAATATATATTACATTTTTGGGGTAGGTCTCCTCTTTGGTAGGACTCTCTAGGGTAAGATGCTCTCTCTTTGGTGGGATGCCTTTCTGCTAGGACTCTCTTTAGTGGAACTCCTTTCTGGTAGGATCCTCTTTGGTGGGAGACTGGAGCCCTCATGTATGGTCTAAATTCTGATCAGAGCTAGAGGTCTTTCATTATATTGGATTGCAGTGGTAGAGCTTTTGTACTATTAAAAGCCTTTTTGGAACTGCACCGGACTCTTGAGTTTTCTTCCATTCCCTGGAGGGCTTAGAGGTAGGAGAGAACTTCTGTCCTGATACTGTTAGGGACCCCAGCGGCTCCCTGACAACCAGGATACCAGTTCCCTTTCCCGCCACCACAGCCTTACTTTATAGTAGATAATTTTCTTCTTATTCTCTCTCTCTGCATTTTTGCCACACTAGTTTTAGTGTGAAACACTGCATTTCAGTCATGCAGTGTTTCAGCACCCGTCCCTCTACCACCACCAAGGGTGCCCCTATGACCACCATAAGCCAAGCCCCCATACCCCACTTTCCATCCCCATCAGCACCCCACCCCCAGTTTGTTACAACTACAGCGATCTTACAGTGTATAGATGGGAAAGATCCTGGGAAGGAACTGGTACTAAACTTGATTATTATCTAAGCCTGGTGTAACTGTGTGTCTGGCCTGTCTCTTCTCTGGCGTTGCTGGTGGTGGTCTCTTCATTTTATTTGTATGTACTGTAAATCCTTTTGTTTTTGGTTTGGGGGCACACCCAAAGATGCTCAGGGGTCACTCCTGAGATATTTGGGGGAACAATACATGGTGACAAGTTTCAGCCGGGTCAGCTGCATGTAAAGCCAGCACCTTAACCCTTGGACTGTCTATAGTACTTACAGACTCTTAAAACCCTAATCATCCTTTTAAGCCCTTCTATCTCTGAGCAAAGAACTTAAGAACATGAGAAGTGCTCATAAAATCAAATCATGAATTGGCTATGAGTACATATGAAGGTGGAGCCAGAACACCCAGACACCCAGAAACCAGTCTACTATTCAGGAAAAATATTCACAATCACGATCTTCCCGTTGATCATCTATTTGCTAGAGCGGACACCAGTAATATCTCCATATGTCCTGTCTCATGCCAGTAGAGCCAGGGGCATCGGCTTGCTACAGGAACATAAAGAGCCTCAAACCATTATATTAGGTCATGGGAATGACCCAATATAATTGTTACTGGAATTTGGCATATCAAATACAACACGAGAAGCTTGCCAGGCTTGCCGAGCGGGAGGCAAACTCTATTAAACACCTCCAAATAAAGCATTTATTGATGAGCCACGCTGCCGCAAGGAAAATTATTATTTGAATAACAATTATAGACTGGCTCCTCAATTAGTTGTCCTGTTTTCATTTTTTTTCTCAGAGGGAGGGAATAACACTTGATGGTACTTCTTGGGGGTGGGAGGTTTGGGGTAGTCCATGAAATGTTAGGAATCAAACCCGGGACTCTTGTATACATAGTGTGCACAACCCACTGAGCTATCTCTCTGGCCCCAGCACTCAACTATTTTGAAAGAGAAAAGAACAAATAAGAATGGATATCCCTCCTTTCTGTATCTTAATAGTCTGCAGTGGGTGAGCAGAAACCATACAGATGATTTATGTGAGAAATGGAATAATAAGATACCTGCAACCTTATCTATTATGGAAGCAAGAGAATAAATGAGAAATTTGAGGCTTCACAGAACATTTGATTTTGGAGTTTGTTTGTTTTTGTTTTGGAGCCATACCTGGCTGTGTTCAGGGCTTACAACTGGCTATGGGCTCAGGGATCAATTCTGGGAGGGATGGGGAGGTTTGTGATAATATGTGGGGATCAAACCCAAGTCAGCTCCATACAAGGCATCTTTCTTCATTTTTAATAGAAAATTTGAATACTTAGAACTCAGAAACTTGGATATTAGAACAATTCTCAAAACCTACCAACAAGCACACAATGTAGTCACCCATTTCCTCAAAGTGTTGCAGGTGTGGCTGTGGTGCCCACCTGTGTCTGCAGGTGGCAGACAGGAGACAGGCTTGTCTACACCCAGGGCTCTGCTCCGTGGGTCCTGGATGATTGATGATCTGGCATAGAAAAGGAATGGGCCCCTTGGAATAAACCCAGAGCCACAGCAGAGCCTGGCAAGCTACCCACTGTGTACTCAATATGCCAAAACCAGTAAAGATAATGGCCTCCATTCCCAATGAATGGAGACGTTACTGGCTCCCACTTGAGTAAATCAATGAACAAGGGGAAGACAAGTGACACAAGTGAAGTAATATATTACATATAGCATGTAAGATATATTAACTTACAGGAATGACATGGTGATGTTCAGGTATCAGGGTCACTAGGTCCTGATGTATGGACTTAATGGTTCAGTGCTCTCTTTGTGGTCCCCCTGGCTGTGCCATCGGGCCATGAAGTAAGAGAGATTAAATTTAAAGCTTTTCTTATGTTAGTTATGCTCTCTGTGAATTGAGCTTTTCCAAGAATCAGTTATTTTTAAAATGAGAATATAACCTTTCTCCAAGTCTACCACCGTGTAACCTGATCTAATTATTAACTCATTTTAACCCCACACTCTGCTGAAAAATCTCACTATTTTTCTTGGCTCTCTCCCCAGAAAAAATAAACATACATGATAAATTTTGTGTATAATTTGAGAAAGTTCTATGGTTCCTTATAGGTCGAGGAGCCTATTGGGTCCTTGGCAAGTCACAAAATCCAATGTTAAGTTTCGGATTATATTTTTCATTCCCAGATATTTAACCAGGAGTTACTGATAACCAAACACTAGTCTGGGCTGTAGCATAAAAACTCAACTTTTTTTTCAATCCCTTGGTTGAGACCATATCTGGTGCTATTTCTGGTTCACTGCTCAGGGATTGTTCCCATGGTGTTTGGTTTGTCACTTTTGACTGGAGGCTGAACCCAGGTCCCCTGCATGCAAAGCATGTCCTTCAACCTTCAACTTGTCTGCCTCATCAACATTTTGGTAAGGGCTAGGATAGGAAAGACAAAATTCAAAGATAAGTTAGTGGAAAACAAAAAGCATTTATAATAAAAAAATACCTAACACATTTTTTCTACAAAGGGCAGAAGAGTCTTTCAAATATTAGGCATTAAAGGAATTTTTATTGAAATTTAAAGATTGAGTAATAATTTGATGAGAAGTGTGCAGGATAAGAATCATCAAATTAAGGAGAAAAATTTTTTGGAATTCAGGAAATGAGAGAGTTTCTTAAGTGAGAGGCATTGATTTTTATTTCATGATGGAAGCTCCTACTAAGAGTATACTATTAAAAGTGTATTATTCACTGTCACTGTATCACTGTCTTCCCGTTCATCATCGATTTGCTCGAGCGGGCCCCAGTAATATCTCCATATGTCCTGTCTCATGCTAGTAGAGCCCAAGGGCATCTGCTTGCTCAAGGAACATAAAGAGCCTCAATCCATTCCAGAATGAGGTCTATAATTATAATTGTTACTGGTATTTGGCATATCAAATACAACACGGGTAGCTTGCCAGGCTCTGCTGTGCAGGTAGCATACTCTTGTAGGCATCTCTAAGTCCAGCATTTATTGATGAACTGTGCCGCCAAGCGGCCGCACTAGCTGAGCTGTGATAGGATGGTCTGCTGGGTGGAGTTCTGATGAGAGAGAAAATCCGGATGTGGAAAATTGTACTTAAAAGTTTAAGTACAATTACAAAGAATTTAGAGGTATGTTGTTGGTACCATTTAAATTATCTGTTGATATTTATGGCGATACAGATTTTCTGTCCATTTTTGGCTAGCAGATCTCCTATCACCCTCATGCTGTCTCATGGCCATAAGATTACTGCTGAAGCACCAGAAATCACAGCCATATTCAAGACAAGAAGAAGTGAAGAAAAGGCAGTAGTACTAGTATATGTCTTATTTCATATGCACCAGAAGTCTTCTCAGTCCTCATCAGATATCCAATTATATGTCACTGGTCATAAATTTGCCATGTAATTCCCTCTGAAACTATAAGAAAGTATATGGGCTGGAGTGATAGTACAGTGGATAGAATATTTGCCTTGTATGCAGCCAACCTGGCTTTGATCCCTGGTATCCCTAATGGCCTCCTGAGCACCACCAGGAGTAATAGTAATTTCTGAGTGCAAAGCCAGGAATAAATCCTGAGTATTGCGGGATGTGACCCAAAAAAGAAAAAAAAAAGGAAGACGAAAAGAAAAAAGAAAGTATAGAAGTATAATAAAGGCTAGAAAAGTGACTCTCTTTCAACTTTCTGGAGGAGGAGGCAAAGGGAAAACTGAGAAGAGAATGAATAGTGTAGACCTAGAGTGAAAAACTATCTGACACTCATAGAAAGGGATTTATTTTTATTTATTTGTTATTTTATTAAAGATCCATGGTTTACAAAGTTATGATAGTTGAATTTTAGCATATAATAATTTAACAACAATCCCTTCACCAGTGTTCCCAGATTTCCTCTCCACTCCAACTCCCACTCCACCCTTCCTGTCAACTTGACAGGCACATTAACTAAAGTTTCAGTGGTTACTGCTTAGATCTCAGGTTTTCAGTTTCGTTGAATCTGTGTTTTGGATATGTGGCTCTACCTCTCACTCATATCACTGGTATAACTGAAGCCCTGATTCCTGTTAACCCATTACTTGTTCTCTTCTTACCCCTTTCTCGAGATCTTTTCTTCTCTTGTCTCCTCTCTAAACACTGGGTAAAGGATTATCCAAGCATTCCCCTTTACTACAATACATTTCCTCATCCAGTACTCTATAATTCAGGCAAATGAGCTCCTCCTGTGTTTGTCCTTATTCTTCTTCTAACTTCGCTCAACATTAAAACAACATAATAAATGAAGTGGGGCCGGAGCGATACTCCAGCAGGTAGGGCGTTTGCCTTGCACACGACCGGCCCGTGCCAGCCTGGGTTTGATCCCTGGCATCCCATTTGGTCCCCCAAGCACCGCAAGGAGTAATTCCTAGTGCAGAGCTAGGAGAAACCCCTGAGCATCGCCGGGTGTGACCCAAAAAAGCAATAAAAAATAAAATAAATCAAGAGATTAAAAGTTTAATTTAGAAGCTAGAGAGATAACACTCTAAAAAAGGTGGGTACGGCACCTTTTTTTTTTGCACACAATTGTCCAGGGTTTGATCCTGACACCACAAATGGTCCCCTGACCACAGCCTGGAAGGATACCTGAGCAAAATAGTCAGGAGTCAGCCTTGAGCATTGCCAGATGTGGCCCATCACTGTCAACTTCCAAAGAGCTTAACTTGAAGAATGACATAGTTACTTCAGACATATCTCCAGCAGTCAAAAGAAAAACTGATTGGGGACTAGATAGTAGATGGTAGAAAATTATTGAACAGACTGAAATTTGGAACTAAAGTGGCCATAGGAGAAGACTGAAAAAATACAAACTTTAGTATGGCCCTAATTGTTCAGATCTTTTTCACGTATGTAGATCAAATGCAATCATATGTGTGAAGTCCTGTTAAAACTATAACGTGTCACAACAAATTTGTTACTATAATGTCAGAACTTAAGTAAGTTGTTACTAAGATATATGTTGTCTTTGAACTTCAAACTCCTATTTGTTAGTGAAACTTGGCGTATATTAAAGCTGGTTGATTTATTTATCAAGACAAACTCATTTTCCTATTCATTTTCCTCAAAGAACTTGAAAATTCCACTTCAATTTTGTGATATAGAAAAGAGCCAAAATATTCCAGGCCGACTCTCTTTGTTTAATAAAATAATTGTGATTTTTTCTTTATATCTCAAGGGGGAAAGACCATTCCCAAAAGCAGTAGAAGTAGATAAGTGATATCTCTAAAGCATAAGGAAATTCCCTTAAGTAAGGGAAATCATTTTATAGAAGAAAGGGGTGAGGAGAGCTAAATCCACGTCCTCACATAAATCTTATAGAAAAAATATTAGAACGTCTCAGGGTTTTCTACAACTGCTGCTATTTAAATTCATTCTTGGGCTGAGATTTTTATATTTCAACTTTCATATTAACAGGCCAATAATAAACCCTTGATTAAAGCAAAAGGATTAGAGTGAAAGGGCTGAAATAAGCTTAATTGTAGAGGTGTGATTAGTGCCACAGTAATAGACTCCCAGGTAATGATTTTTAAAATTTTATAGAAAATGTTTAACAAGATGATTGCCTGACTATAAAATGTTTCAGCACAAGAAAATAGTCTTTGAAAGCAGCATCAGGCCCTGTTGCACTAATTCATTCATGAAGGACAACATTTCTTTCACAGTTTTGATGAATGCTAAAGTAGAAACTTTATTATAATGATTTTGGACCCAGAACTGTGAAAATAGCGGGCAGGATATGAACGCTTTACCAGATCAATCAATTTTCATTTAAAATTCTACTATTGTGTATGGTATCAAACTATGAAAATGTAACACTTCAAACCAGTGATTTCTTTCCTACCCAAAATGCAGTAGTTACTTGGATTTTGAAGTGAATTGGTGTTAGAGATAGCATGAGACAGGTGTAATCTCCTTCCCAAATTTAATACTTTTGTTCTTGTCTCTTATTTATCCAGATGAAAACATTTATACATATGCCCTGAAAAGTGTAAGAGGCTGAAGGAGAAGATCACAGATATTTCCAGATATTATTTAAAAATGTGCAGAAGCAGTAGGTAGGGCTGACACATAATTGACACATCAGAAATGGCATGAATTTGATGTTCATTTGTAATGATGAACATCAAATTTTGTGGAAATGAAATAAGACAAATGTCTTATCTCAGGTGAGTGTGGATGTAGAAATGAATTCAAGGGAGATATCAAGAAGAGACACAAAAATTAGACTAGACTTTATCAAGATTGAGCCACTTCAGTGAAGGAAGAGATTAGATTAGGAAACATACTTTTCTAAGAGGCTCAAGTGATTTGATATTAGAGCAGGAAAATGTCAAACTATGAGTTAAAATAACAGTGACTAATTATGGCCAACTTAGGTAAGGAAAATAACTGCAAGGCTATAGGAAAATATACCAAGATTCCTATACACATCATTGAAAAACTTAAGCCCAAGTTTCGTCAATTTGGAATGGGTGCATCTGGGGCTTCCTATCTGCAAGTCAAGAGTTTTCCAAAGGAGACAAGTGTCTAGTCCTAATCCTGAGACAATGAAGAACCTTCTAGAGAGTTCAGTGATCATATTAATGTTCAGAAATAGAATGCAGCATCGAAGGCAAAAGACTCACCAAGGCTCTATCTAGAATGATGGAAGCTAAACGGTGTTATAGCATAATAACAGGATTTCATCACGTAGAGTTTTACATGCAAGTGAAGTACTATAGCAGAGATGCCAGCAGAAAATTGGATTTATGAACCGGAAACTCTGGAGAGGCCCCTGGATTGAGGAGAATGATTAATAAGTGATTAGTATGCAGATGTTTTTAGATCAATAAAATGTTTGCTGTTCTTGACTATTCAGGGAGTGTGTATAGCATGAAAGAGACAGGAGACTCTATATTGTGATTTCCTTTGACAAAAATGAGAAAACAAAATAAAATGTATGGTAAGTTTACTCTTTGAAATTGGACTGAAATGTCTAAATGCTGCATATGGATATGTACTCTTAAGAAAATAGGTCAAAGGAACAATCCAAAATAGGGCACAAGAACACACTCAGATGCAAAAAATCCAAGTTTGACCCCCAGCACTGCATAGCTCCATAGCACTTACGGGAGTAACTCCTGAACACTGAGCCAGGAACAGTCAATGAACACCTGTGGATTTGGCCCAAGCAACACAGAAACAAAAAGTCAAATTAATAACTCAAACACATCAAAACACGTTTGTGGTTATGATATGGAAATGAACTGGAACCAAAAAATATAACTATAAATTATTTCATTTCATTTAAAATTTGCCTGGATGCAATTATAGAGAGAAATAATGAAGGAAATAATACCTTCATTTGAATAATGACTTCAACATTTTCAAAATATCATTCTTTTCTTTTCTTCTTTGTACTTTCCAGCATGTTTCTTCAGGAACAAGTAAAAGTATTTGGATTAAAATTTCCAGACATTCCTCACTAGAGCTAGTCATTACAATTTTAGAACACAGTAAGATACAAAGGATTAGAATGGTTCTGGCAGGGGGTAGTGGGGAGAGAAGCTTGCACTATCTTAAAACCAATTTTTGAGATTTTCTTTTAATCAAAAGCAGAAAAAAAGTAGCTTAAGTCCAATTTCTTTGTCTTTAGATTTCAATGTTGACTCTTTTCTGTAGTAAAGGATCTAGAAATCATCTTTGCTATTTCACAGAATAGTTGAGAAGTCATTTTTAGTGTTGCAGACAGGACATCAGCAATGTCTCCCGTCCAGTGCTTGGGGAAATGCAGACAGAGGAGAGTGATATAGAGCTGCACACCTTTAAGGTGTGAAGATCAGTCCTTAGTCATGTCAGCAAGAAGATGCAACTCTCCCCTGGGCTTTGTTGAAACTTGGCAGAGGATTTTTCAGGTTTAATATTTTTTAAAGATATAATGCTAGGTTTAAGGCTGAAGAGTAAGGTGCTTGCTTTGCAGCCAGCCATGATGTGAGTCCTGTCACAGTGGCATGCATTCTCCCAAACATCGCCATGAGTTATTTCTAATCATACAACTAGGCATGTGACCTGAGCACTGCTGAATGTGCTTCAAAATCCAAAACAAACAAAAAGGCAGGAGTGGAGCAATCATACAGTGTCAGGCATTTGTCTTCCATGCAGCTGACTGGAGTTCAGTTGCAATCACCACATATAGTCCACCAAGCACAACTACCAGGAGTGATGCCGGAGCACTGAGTTAAGAGTAAGCTCTCGGCACAACCAGGCGTATATCCCAAAATATGTCAAACTAAGTTTAACTTAGTTTGGGTTCAAGTCATTTAGAACAATGAGAGAGTATGCATTCACACCCCTTTTTAATTATATTCAGGCTAGTTACTAACATCTTTAAACCTCACCTCTGAAGTACACATAATGGCACCCACATCCAGGTTCTTTTATGATAAATTGTACAGTAAATATGGGGAGCTTACAGTGACTGCTGATTATTTTCCTCAGTACTTAATAGGTGCTCTTGTTGATAATAATAAAATCAAAAAGTCTATCAGCAAATAACTCTTTTATCTTTATAGTAAGTGATGCTCAGGGGTTTCTCCTGTCTCTGCACTCAGGAATTACTCCTGGCGGTACTTGGGGACCATATGGGAGGCCGGGATTGAACCCAGTCCGGCACGGGCCGGCCGCATGCAAGGCAAACGCCCTACCCTCCTGGGCTATCGCCCGGCCCCACATGCACTCATTTTCATGATTTAAGAAGTCCTAGAACTCCTAAGCTCTGATCAGATAGCCTGGGCCATAGCTCCCACAGTAAAAACTCAAAATAACAACACAATTTTCTCTCTGCCCAGATATATGTTCACAAATCAAGACTTTATGAAAATTGAAAGCCATTAAATATGGCTATGTAGTATGGGTTCAAAGAGTATAAGAGTATTGAAAAATATTTCTCAATCACAGAGAAATAGTACAGAAAATAAGGAGCTTGCCTCACACAAACCCAACCCACATTCGATCCCTGGCACCCCATATGGTTCCCAAAGTTTCATCAGATGTGATATAAGATGGGAATAAGGAATGAGCACCACTAGGTCGCCTTCCAAATCAAAAACAAAAATAAAGACATTTATGCACAGTTATATGATGATATATAGTTAGACTTCTCTTTTAATCATTTGAAAATATTCCTTTTCCTGAGAATTTAAACACTGAAGAAAGTATTTACACAAGGCATTTTTTAAATTTTTTAAGTATTTTATTATACCACCGTGAGATATACAATTACAAAGATGTTCATAAGATGTCCATATTTGGGTTTTGGTCATACAGTGTTGCAGCACCCAACCCTCCGCCAGTGCCCATTTCCTACCACCAATGTCCCCGATTCCCTCCCCCACATCCTAGCCTGCCTCCATGGCAGGTTCTTTATTTCTTTCCTTTCTCTCTATCTCTTTCTCTTTTCATCCCTTCCACATTGTGGATTACAATACATACATTAAAAGGTTGACATGTGTATCTCTTTATCTGTATTTAATGCTCAGTTCTAGGTTGGTATTAGCATTTTTGACAATTATTAGCACATTGTTCCATTTTCTGTCTTACCTAGCCTCTGACTCCCATACGTTTGTGATAATTTCCACCTTTGACAAGACCTCCTGATCCATTTTTCACCTGACCTTGGATATTGGTATCATAATATGTACATATATATTATGTCATGCAAATAAATGCAGTCATTCTATATCTGTCTCTCTCCTTCTGGCTAATTTCACTCAACATGATCCTCTCCATGTCCATCCATTTATAGGCAAATTTCATAACTTCATTTTTCCTAAGAGCTGCATAAGATTCCATTTACACAATGCATTTAATATTACATATCTAATTGTTCTGTTTGTTTTTATAAGCAGTATAGTCATTCCATCACTGTATCACTGTCTTCCCATTCATCATCGATTTGCCGAGGGGCCCCAGTAACATCCATATGTCCTGTCTCATGCTAGTAGAGCCCAAGGGATGTTGCTCCAGGAACATAAAGAGCCTCAATCCATTCCGAATGAGGTCTATAATTGTTACTGGTATTTGGCATATCAAAATCAACACGGTAGCGCAGGGTGCAGGTAGCATACTCATAAAATATAGTAATATTATGATACCAATATCCAAGGTCAAGTGAAACATATATCAGGAGGTTTTGTCAAAGGTGGAATTATCACAAATGTGGGCATCAGAGGCTAGGTAAGACAGAAAATGGAACAATGTGCTAACAATTGTCGAGGGCACTAATGCCAACCTAGAACTGAGCATTAAAAGAGGCAAAAGATACACAGACAACCCTTTAAGTATGTTCGAATCCATAGTCTGGAAGGGAAAGAGAAAGAGAGAGAAACGGAAAGAAATAAAGAACCTGTCAGGAGGAGGGCTGGGGAGGGGGAGGGACCGGGACGTGTGGTGGGAGATGGGCACTGGTGGCGGATGGGTGCTAGAACACTGATGACCAAAACCCAAATATGAACTTTTTTGTATATCTTGTAATTGTAAAAAAAAAAATTAATTAAAAAAAAAAAAAAAAGTCATAAGTCATTCCATAGATTAAAATAACATAGTTACTTTAATTTATTTTTACTTTTCCTTTGAAGAAGGAGTTATGCACCAAAGTGCTGGTCTTTTTACTAAATAACACATGATATTGGGAACAAGAAAGAAAAGCTGAGACCATAGAAAGGAAATTAGATAATATTAATAAGCATAAAAATGTCAATTGCATGCTTATTATGGTAAATGTTCACAAATTAATTGTAAGTTAAACAAAATTAATTAAAATTATATCTTCCTAGATATATTGAATATCATTGTGTGAATTATCCTTTATTTCCTTTACTTTTAATACTATGTATGTCTTCAAAAATCATAAACTACTCTATGTATCCTTTCTTCCTTGAACACACTATATTTGTGTATTTGGGGTATTCACATTTACTGTGATGGTTAAATTTTAGCAAATGCTCAAGAGGTAAATGCCCTTTCACATTTTATTTAAACATTGGTTTTCTGTTGCATTTCTTTTTTTTAAAGTATTTTATTATACCACCGTGAGATATACAAATAAAAAGATGTACAATTAAAAAGTTCATGTTTGGGTTTTGGTCATACAGTGTTTCAGCACCCGTCCCTCCACCAGTGCCCATCTCCCTTATTTTAATTGCCAAAGTAATCAAAAATTTTTTGTTCAAGAAACTCTGAGACCTCCTGTGAGATAATGACTCCAACTCAGTAATATGTAAATCCACTTTCGTATAAGTTTTAAGGGGTTGATTTTCAAAGCCCACCACCAGCAGTGCATAAATGAGTAATCTCAGGAGTCTATTAATCACATTGCAGTCATTCAGTTATTTACATTGCTCTGACCAATATTAAAATTAACTAAATGTTTTGGACTCTATGTAGAAGCTAAAATACCTTTGTAGTTTTGGAAATTATCAAGCAGAATTAGTAGAAACAGCAGCTGACTAATGGGCTATTCACTTCATACAAAACATGCAAGTTTGGAAGACCAACAATTAGCCAGAAAAGGTAATATACCAACCTCTCTTTACAAAAGAATTACCTGAAAATGAGATTATAGTGTAGCAGGACAGATAATGTTTAGACTGCTCCCTTCAACAGATCTAAGCCTTAATCTCTGAGAGCTGTTAATATTATCATTGCAAAGTGGATTGAAGTTACAGATCAAGCTGCTAATCATTTAGATTTATAATAGATTATCTTGGATTATCTGGGTGGGTCCATTAATTCCAAGAATCCTTAAAAGTGAAATAGGTTACTAGAAGAAAATCAAAGATGCAGCTATGGAAATTATGTCAAAGAGATGTATGGTTGGGTTTGAGGATGAGATACAGACCAAGGTCAAGGAATGGAAGCACTTTCCAAACTAGAAAGCACGTCTACTGCTTAAACAGAATGCATCCCAGCTAACACCTGGATTTCTGCCCAATGAAACTCACATTTGTCTTTGTTTTCCCTATATCCTATGTAATTTTCAGATGATAACTTCATATTATTTTAAGCCACAAAAGGTTTCATAATTTGTTGTGGCACGAATAAAAAATTGTACTTACTATTTTATGTCTCTAAACTTACATGTGATATCTGAAACTGAAAAATGAGGAAGCTACTCTAGCCTAGATAATTTCAATCACTGTTCCTATTCTTAACTTCCAGCCACTTCCCACCAAAATGTATGCAGTTACCAAATATATGTAGTTGGCAGAGTCTGTTCCAACCCATAACTCAGAGTGATCAAGACTCCTCTTTCTTTTATTTTCATTTCTAACAACTGCTCTTAATTTCCCCTCTATCCGTTTGACTTTAAGAGACATTTATAACTAGAAAGCCTATTTATTTTGGAAAAACTACTTAAGGTACATACAGTAGACATCAACTCTTTATTATCCATTTTAACTTTTCAGAAAATATACTGTTTCTTGGGTTCCTAATCTTGGACCTCTTTGATAGGATGGGATAAATCTCTCTGCAAAGTAATGAGACCAATATTTATAAGGCTAGACAATGAAGAAATTAAACAGAAAAAAAGTTGGTTGTTGGGCCACACCCAACTGTGCTTTGAGTTTACTCCTGGCTCTGATTACTTCTGGTGGGGCTCGGGGACTATCTGGGATGCCAAGGATTGAACCCAGGTCAGCCTTGTGCACGGAAAACATCCTATCCCTTTTACTTTCTCCAGTCCCCTAAACAGGAAATTCTCAGTCATTAAGGACCAAATTCATCTTGAGACAAGACTTTCTTTTCAGTCTTGATATGATTATTCACATCATTTCAAAAAAATACGTGGTCATTTTACCAAAGGAAACAGGAAATCTGCAATGTATAAGAAGAACTGGGCTGTAAATAGACATGAATCTATACTCAGTTTATAAAAATGAAATTCTAGATGTGATATGAGTGGCTTAGGAACTCAGGAAAAATTCATCATGCTTTTTGGAAATTCTTTCATAAAAGTAATTGATTTTTCCATTTGAATGAAAATTAAGACAAATCTTGAATACAAAGAATATGGCTCAATGATGGACCTCATGACCATGTGCCTAAGGCAGTAGAGAAATAACCCTGAATCATAAAATATATGATTTGCAGAGCCTTGCAACAAGCCAGACGACCCCCACTCCATGAGGACCTCCATTTTCCACATCCAGACTTCCCTCTCGTCAGAACTCCACCCAGCAGACCAGCCTATCACAGCCTGGCTCACGCAGTCTCAAGCGGCCACGTGGTTCATCAATAAATGCAGGATTTAGAGGTGACTACAAGAGTATGCTACCCACACGGCAGAGCCTGGCAAGCTACCCGTGTCGTATTTGATATGCCAAATACCAGTAACAATTTTAGACCTCATTCCCATGACCTGATGGAATGGTTTGAGGCTCTTTATGTTCCTGGAGCAAGCACGTGCCCTTGGGCTCTACTAGCATGAGAGCAGGACATATGGAGATGTCACTGGTGCCTGCTCAAGCCAATCGATGATGAACGGGAAGACAGTGATACAGCGATACATAAAATATAAAATAAAATAAATTAAATTAAATACAAAAGAGTAAAACTTAAGAGTTCTCTCTGTTGGTCGCTCTCCTCTTTCTCTGTCTCTGTCTCTGTCTCTGTCTCTCTCTCTCTCTCTCATAGACACAAACAACAAAGAAACATCAATTATTAAACAAGTGTGACTAACACTGAGTTTGGAGTACATTACTGTATCAAACCATCATGTGTAAGCCTTGAATTTACACAATGTCATATAGCAATTACATCTCCATAAAGCTGGAGAAAAGTAAAAAAGAATTTTAAAAAAAATTAAATGTTTCTTACATATTGAGTTATTGTTTTTTTTTTCTTTCTTACTAAGGGCATTCGTCTGGGAAGAATTATTTTTGCCTAAATTAAATATGGATGGGTAACTCAGGCCCATTTCAGGTTCAACAAACATCTTGAACTATTTTTCAAACATTTGGGATTTGGCAAAAAATATTTTACTCAGTAATTTTCTACTTAATTTTTAAATCCTTGTGTGTTTTAAGGAGAATTTAATCCGTATGTTTCTGATTCGTTTTACCATTTACTGCTCAGGCTGGGGTTTGGCTGCCACTTTTTTTTTTTTTTTGGGTGGGGGGGAGATGTTTATAAAATACTTTTAGAGACCTTGAAAAAATTGTTGAAAAAAAAATCAAGAGACAACTAGGGAGATGATATAGGAGGAACGGCACATACCTGCAAGTGTTAGTTCTGACACTACATGCCCCTTTGAGCAACACTAGGTGTGCGCCTCGTGGGCCCCAGAACACTGCAAGGGTAGTGTAGACAGTCCCAACATAGGCTGTCAAGAGTAAACCCCGCCTACTCCAGGCCTAGTACTGAACCACCAGACTAGTTGGACAAACATCCCTTCCAGCGTCTCCGCCCCACTTGTTAATCATTGATCACAAAAGATGAAGCTCTTGAGAGAGTTTCACATAAATAAAGCATCCACTTAAGCGTCAAAAGAGCTTCTGGGTTCCTGTTAGACAAAAACTGATGCAGCCGCTTTTTGCCCCTCTCATTCAACTTGACTGTTACTGGTGAAGAATGAACCGTGGTTAGATGCTCATGGGATTTGAACATACCATTTTTGTGTTCTGGTGTCCAGGGAATTTGAGTGAAAATACAGGTCCTCAGATTAGGATTAGGAGGAAGAGAAGCAAACTGAAATGTCTCTAGCAATCCAGAAAAGGATAATGATTAAATACAGATCAGAGAAAAAGTGAAAAGGAGTAGTTAAGGGAGGAAAACAAGTGAGAGAAGAAAGAGAAAAAAATATTCCTGAAAAAAGTTAAGTGGTATATAATTTTCTCTTTTCTTTCTAGATGACCCAGGGTAATAGCCCTTTTTTGTGTACATGGATCCAAATAGTGAATTTCACAGCATGCCTTTGAATATAACTGATGCTATAATCACCATAGTAAACTGAAATTAAGAAACCAAAATGGCCTCTTTTACTTAATCTTCAAAACTATTGATACAGAGACAGTTTTACAAAGCCACCATAATCATATCTTTGATATTTGTTTCTCTGCAAAAGTTTTCATTACCTTATTCCATAAGCAAGATGAACTAGTTTAATTGATGTGGTATTACTTTGTATTTATGTAGGTCTTACTTATGAAAAGCTATTATAACATATGTATCTATATATGTATATATGTGCATATGTGTTTGCGTGCATAAAACTACACAGAAACTTTTAGTGTTGGAATTTTTTTCTTTGTAGCATTAACACTGTGAAACTGCATTAATTGAGTTGAATATAAAAAATACCAGGCTTAAATCATTTAAAATACTACAGAATTCTAAAGCAATGTTCTGTTACCATTTCAAAAGTATTTATTAAACACTTGCTATGTGTTCAATATTGTGATGTTACGATACTGCAGCTCAAGAGTAGAGTCCTGAATTTAAGTGTTAGAATATAATTTTAGAAAATGAGGACTAAGAGGATTCTAAGTTTCAGTTCACAGTTTTTGATTGCGATAAAATATATGCTTTTTTTTGTATAAGCAAACTGCCTTGGAAACATCCCTTAATTTCATATTTAGAAAAAAAATTTAAATTAAGATCTTTAAAAGTCTCAAACTCTCTAACTCTGCATCTCAGTATCTTGGGAAACTTCTCTCAGTTTACATCAAACTATTTTCAATCATACCTTCCAGTAAGATGCCAACTGTGTCAATCTGTGAGCAGTTCTGGCATTTCCTAAGAATGACAAGTAGATTGTAAGTCACAAAGAATTATTTTAAGCCCTTAAGTAGCCTATTGTTCACAATGTCTCTACATTTTTTCTTCTAATGAGCAATTTTTAAATGAAATATTTGATACACTGAAAAGATTTAGATTTCACAAATAATTAGTGGCTAGGGAAAGGGCCTTGACTGTTGACATCTCATAGAAATCTTATTTGAATTTAACAACTACCAAGTTGCTAGTCCACAGCAACATCCCCACAAAGCATTTGTGTTCACCTCCTTGAAAGTAACAGAACTGCTGCTTCTGGAAAGAATGTTTGATTTAAATGTTAACAAAGGACAATGTTCAGACGGGAGTAAATAGACCTGATCGTTCTTCTCTTTTTAGTTTCTGTAGATCCTCAGGATGGGTTGCTACTAGGAAGATTCTCTAATGTGGCAAGAGAGCTAAGCAGCCATTCAAATCTGATTGTAACTAGAACATGTCCTGTTTGCATGAGTTAAAAGGGATTTAATGAGGGCATTATTTTCCTCCACAATTATTATCTATTTAGTTTGTTCTTTTAGTTTTGTTATAGTGTTTGTTAGGGGGCAAACGGCCACACCTGGCTATGCTCAGGAGTTACTCCTGGTTTTGTACTCAGAAATCACCCCTAATAATGCTCAGGGTCTATATGGGGTGCTGGGGATGAAATCTGAGTCAGTAGCAAGCAAGGAAGGCATTAGATTCATTCACTATCTCTCCAGTCTCTATTCTGTTTGTTCTTAAGACATCTCAGTTCTTTGAAATGTTGCAAGTCTGGATGAGTTTGAAATTTTCAGATGTTGGTGCTGGAGAGATCATATAGCAGGTAGGGTGTTTGCCTTGCACATGGTAGAACTCTGGTTCTTCCCAGCACCCTATATTGTCCCTTGAGCCCCAATAGGAGTGATATCTGAGTATGAGTAGGTGTGAACTCTCCAAAAAAAATTTTATATGTTTCATCTTGTAGTGATAAAAGTTGCACATTTTCTCAAATAGCACAAATCTAACTTACTTAACTTACATTAACTTAGCAACTACTTAAGTAGCATAATGTGATCAATTTATCTGTTCTTTCACATTTCTTTAATACACATACAATCATAATCAATCCAATAGGGCCATAAAGGGCTTATTTATTTATTTATCTATCCATTTATTTATTTATCTATTTTTTCTTTATTTAAACACTGTGATTTACAAAGAACAAAGCTTTTCACAATACAGTTGTTAGAAATATTCATTGTTCAGCACCAATCCCACCAGCAGTGTGCTCCCACCACAAAGATCCTCCATTCCCACCTCCCCCCCCCCATCCGCATGTCTGCTCCCCTAGCTGGCACTAATTATATTGACCATTACAGCCCATATATGGAATGGTATTGAAAATGTTATGACTATCTTATTCTATAAAATGTGATGGGATACCTGGTACTTCAAAGTTTGGTATACCGGGCTTTGAAATATTGTGTAGTAGCCTTGAGGCAGGTGTCACAAGAGAACTGGTAGCAGCTCTGCTGTGTGTCTGCATCTCTGGGTCATGGCCATCAGCACTGGAAGCAGTTCATGAGTGTAACCACCAGGCCATCTGAAGGGGCCAAGTTAGGGTGGTCCGTAGCTCCAGCTCCATGAAAGCCTGGTGAGTACAGCCACAGTGACCTGCATACCCTGTTTTGAAATTGGCTTTTCTCTGGGGTGGGGCTCCAACAGATTGTGATTTGGTACATGAAGCTTTGCTGGCTTCTGAGGCTTTATTGGGGCAGGAGAGAACCCAAGCAACCTTCTGAGTGCCTCATGTTCAGCCAAGCACGGGAGAACTGGTAGCAGCTCTGCCATTTGTCTGTGTCTCTGGATCATGGCCATCAGCCAGGTTTAGTTTTTGAAAGGAAAAGTTGAATATCAGTTATTATTCATCTTGCTTTAAATAAATTAATAATAAATATTTAATGATTTTTTAGATCTTGCTATACCTGTGTAATATTCCATGCTATGAGCCATTATACAATTAATGTTATTTGCAGTAGTCTACTGCTACAAATTATGCTATAACCAAACCTATATGTTATTGATTTTCATTTGTTTTGTGGCGACACCCACTGTGTTCAGGGTTTTTTCCTAGTCCTGTCCTGAGAGGTCATACCTGGCAGACCATAGGAGAGATCATATGTGGTGATGAGGATGGAAGCTGAGTAAGCTATGAACAAGGCATATAAAAATGTTACCTATTACCCTACATTTCCTCCTGAGCAATGCCTGGAGTTATCTCTGATTGCAGAGATTGGAGTGGTAAACTCTGAGCACTGCTGAGTATGGTATGCCCCCAAAATATATCAACAAATCAAAATATATATGTATATATACATATACACACATATATGGTTATATATACCAGCCTATCATAGCCCGGCTCAGCGTGGCGGGTTCATCAATAAATGCTGGATTTAGAGATGACTACAAGAGTATTCTACCCTCACGGCTGAGCCTGGCAAGCTACCCGTGTCCTATTTATTGCCAAATACCAGTAACAATTATAGACCTCATTCCCATCACCTGATGGAATGGTTTGAGGCTCTTTTATGTTCCTGGAGCAAGCAGGTGCCCTTGGGCTCTACTTTGCATGAGACCGATATGTGGAGATGTTACTGGGTGCCCGCCGAGCAAATCGATGATGAACGGGAAGACAGTGACAGTGACAGTGACTTATATAGGTCCTATACATCAGTGCTTCAGGGATCTATGGGCTCTTTGCAGTACTGTTCATCCCAGTGATATAGTATAGTGGTATGATATTCAATCATCATCCCAGTGATGATTGTATACTTCAGCCCATTGTGTGGTGCTCAGGCCACCACACCAGGACCACTAGGGCAGTGCTCATTGGCAGGGGGAAGGGGCTATTTTGTATGATCCCAGGCCAATTGACTGGCAGTGCCAGGACTGCTTTGGCAGTGCTCAGGGACGTCAGTGCAGTGCTGAGGACAGAACTTGGACTCTTGCATATTCTAGGCACAAGCTGCCACTTTGAGTTTCCTCCTCAGCACATGGAGTCTCACCTTTATTTCGGTAAAATTAGAGCTACTAGAATTGTGTTGTCTTTGTTTTTGAGCTCTTCTAACAAAGAGCGCTGTGATGTAATTCTTCATCTTCTACTAGTCTTTCTTTTCCACTTTCTTCATACACTAGTCAAATTCAGGACGGAGAAGTAGCAGCTCAAAGGGTTGTGCTAATGATTTATATGCACCGCAGGGTCCCCCAATGCCTTCAGGGAGCAAGCTCCAAACACAGAGCCCCTGGAACCATTGGGTGGGGTTCCCATAACCAGGATGAAACAACAATAAGAAAACTAAACTAAAAAAGCTAAATTTATTGTCAATGTAAGCAAAACTGGTTCTTTTAGAATTAGTGGCTATTTAATATTCAGAAATTTCTTTGTCCAAAAAAAAAAAAACCAATGTAACATGCGCCTATTCATTATCCAATACAGAAGGCACTAATGATGGTTTGGAATATAAATCTGCAGACATACACCTTCTTTTCAGAGATGGAGGCGTCTCAAAGGATATGTCCTCAAAATTCCAGTCCTGTCCTCTGCCACAGTGTTTGAACGAATATTGGCAGTCCGGGAGCTGTGGGAAAGAGGAATCAGGAAAGGATAAGGAAGCTTGAACAAGTATTTGGGGCATGAAGGATAGTCCCAGAAGAAAAATAGAGTATCAGGCACGTAGACAAAAACCATCCTTGTGGAATTGGCATCTACAGAGGAGTTTACCTGCTAGAACACCATCTTTTAAATAGCTGAAAAATGTCTAAAGCTTGGTAGAAATGACTGTGCCGAGCTACTCTGCTATCAAGTCTATTTTATTGGACTCAATTTTCATATAGTAAAACTTTAAGGTGGTGTACACTGTGTTATGTGATGCATTTGTATATCACAATAAGATTGTCACAGAAGATTAGTTACACATCCTGTTACGTGGTATTCTTTTATGGTAAGAGCATTTAATATCTAATGTTTTAGCTACTTTAAATTATAATACATAGTACTGTATTTTATCTTATTTCCACTTTAATGATCAGGACCTCAGGAACAAGATTAACTTGAGAGTGTAAGTTAATATTTGTCAGCTTCTTAAATAGGTCGTAAAAAGAAAGAAGAAAGTCGGCTCTGGCCAATAGGGCATTTTCTGGCAGAATGCAGCCTCCTCCCAGAGAAGGTGGGGTCGAGATTTTAGAGGCAAGTCTTGTTTTTTTTTTTGTTTGTTTGTTTTGTTTTTTGTGGGTCATACCCGGCGACGCTCAGGAGTTACTCCTGGCTCTGCACTCAGGAATTACTCCTGGCGGTGCTCAGGGGACCATATGGGATGCTGGGGAGTCGAACCTGGGCTGACATAGGCCAGCAACATGCAAGGCAAACGCCCTCCCCGCTGGGCTATCGCTCTGGCCCCAAGGGCAAGTCTTGTTTTGATTCAAGGGGATTACTATATTTGCTCCTATTCTTTGGGGGTGAAACCAGGTCAGTCTTGTTTTCCTGTTTACAAAATATCTCACTTCCTTAGATTCTATTTGAGTCTGTGGCTATGTATAGACGTGGAAATTGAGCTGAAGCCAATAGATCTGACTGGGTTTCCTATGGGTCCCTGTACCCCTAAGTGAAATCTGAAAGCAGGCAAGAGCTCGACATCAGGGGAAAGCCAGTCAGTCAGCAACACCATCCCACAGCCTGCCAAGATACCCAGAGGCCTAGGGGTCAGGAAGGGGCTAACAAGTGACCTTTCATATGGATACAAAATGTCCCTGGATTTCTGCTTGAGTAATTTTAAGTATTTCTACTCAGAAGTTGTTCTTTATGAGTGATCATATGATTTAAGTTTTGTGATATTTTGTATATCATGTTGTAACTTTGGTATGCCAGAGATGATGTATAATGAAAGCATGTGTGTTACCCTGCAATTTTTAAATGAAACAAGTGTATAATAAGATAAAAAAGATTGTGTGTATGCACACATGTGTGTTGTGTGTGCACACATGTGTGTGTTGTGTGTGTAAATAAAATGCTGTCTAGGAGAGCAGTGATAGTACAGGTTGTTTTACTTGCACGCAAACAACTGCTCTGGTTTTAATACCCTGCCACATAGAGTATCCTGAGCCTTCCAGAAGACACTCCTGAGCACTAAGACAAGGACTCAGGAATACAGGATTAGTCCCTGAGCAAAAGTGGGTGTTTCCCCTAATAGCCTCCCTCATCACATTCCTCATCCAAAAAATACAGTCTAGAACATTTCTAAGAAATCATTTGGAAAGTTGTGCCATAGAAGTATTAAGGATGATAGACTGAAACACCATCTGCAAAATGAATTTCATAACTTTGTTTTTCCTAACTACTGCATTGTATTTCATTGTGTAGATGTACCATAGTTTCTTTATCCAGCTCTCAGGATGTTTCCACATTCTAGCTATTGCAAATAGTGTTGATAGCAACTATGGCACACCTATGTTGCAGGACTCCTCTAATAGCCACTGCATCTGCTCTGGATTGCCGCCTGCAAATCACTTCGTAGATAAGGGGTAGTCTAAATGTGGCAGTTTATCTGACCATGTATTTTGTACTAGCTGGTATAAATATTCTCCCATGCTACCACAATCATCGTGGGACTAGCTAGATTTTACCAGCATATTTGCCTGGCCACGCACGATCCCTAAGTAATTAGACCAGAGAGAAATGCTGTTTGCCTCCAAGCAACCAAGCATGGCTCCCTGATATACTCAAAGGCAACTAAAATACAAAACTACCATGAAGTAGAAGAGACTTGTGAAGGCTTGGAGAAATATTTCACTGGCATTAGTATTAGTCTTTGGTACAGAGACATGCCATCTCAGAAACCCCCTTCTCTACCTTAGAAAGGTTTTTCCAGGCAGATGATGGCTCAAGACATTAGCATATAAAAGACTTGGGTGAGGGCTGGGAGAAATTACCTGAAGGCATTTGACCCTGCCAGGAGAAGTTTACATTTGGCTTGCAGCTCCTCCCAGCTCTGCTGGGAGGCTTTGAATTTTCATCTCTAGATAGCCCAGCCCAGAATGGGCTGGGCTGGGGAGTTTGGGAGGATTTCTGGCTATAAGATAAGCTGCAAGAAGAAAGAAGGTCTCTCTTTTTTTCCCCTTTTGCCATTTCGGCTTCCCTTGGCTTTTTGCTTCTCTCCATTCTCTGTTGGGCCTCAACACGTGGTGAAGCCATCTTGGCCTGCACCTGGTGGGGGCCCTAGCTGGAAACGCAGAGTCCGGAGGTTTTCCCTGCTCTTGGACTGTATTTTGGAACCTGTAATAGTAAAGCCCTTTTTAAAACTGCATTGGATTCCTGAGTTTTCATCCATTCCTCGGCCGGCTTCGGTAGAAGGGAACTCACTTCCCGGCACTGTTGGGGACCCCGCGGAGCTCCCCGACACACCTACACAATGGAATACTGTGCAGCTATTAGAAAAAATGAAGTTATGAAATTTGCCTACAAATAAGATGGACATGGAAAGTATCATGTTGAGTGAAATTATCTAGAATGAAAAGGACAGATATAGAATGACTGTATTAATTTCAGGACATAAAAAAAATGAGTATGATATCAATATCCAAGGCCAAGCAAACATGAATCAGGAGAACTTGCCAGTGGTTGGAATCTACCATAAGTGTGTGGAGTCAAAGGTTAGGTAAGACAGAGAAAGGACCAGTGTGCTAATAACTGCTGTAAATGATAATACCATCCTAGTACTGAGCATTAAATGTAGGCAAAGGGATATATTTGATAGCCCCTAAATGTATGTATTTCCAGCCACAATGTGTACGAAGGGAAGAGAGAGACAGAGATAGAGAGAGAAGAGAGAGAGAGAGAGAGGGAGACAGAGAGAAAGAGAGAGAGAAGAGACAAATTGCCTTCCATAGAGGCAGGCAGGGGAGAGGGCAGGGAATCAGGGGACAACAGTGGTGGGAAATGTACACTGGTGGGAGAGATGGGTGCTGGAACACTGTATGAATGAATGAATCTTAACCATGAAAAGTTTTGTAATTGTACATCTCATAGTGGCATAATAAAATAAATAAATTAATTTAAAAAACTAAAAAATTATAAATAACATTTCCCCCAGTCTGTTGATAGGCATCAGGTTGATCTAGGTTGGTTAATTGAGAATAATCTGTGATCTAAAGGGTTCAAATATCCTTTTGAATTAGTGTTTTTTTTAAATCAGGTTAACAGTCATGAGTGGCACTGTTAGATTATATGGAATTTACATTTTCAGCTTTATTATAAATGTCTTTAACATTTCCTATGGGGCTATAGCACATATATTCCCACCAACATTATACTTAAGAATTTTTTTCTTATCTCTCAGACTCATTTTATTATTCCTGTTGAAGATATTCTTATGGGTATGAGGTGATATTCTATTATGGTTTTTGAATTGCATTTTCTACAGAATAGACAATATTGATAATTTTTCATGTACCTATGATCCATCTAAATGACTTCTTTAGAAAACAGCCACTTGATCACTTGATCACTTGAATCCCGTTATTCATTGATTTGCTCGAGCAGGCGCCAGTAACATTTCCATTGGACCCTATCACGTGCCAATGTAGCCCAATGGCATCTGGTTGATTCAGGAATATGAAGAGCCTCAAACCGTTCCTTCAGGGTCTTAACAAGGAAGTCTGACCATCTTGTAGGTGGGCGGCCACGTGATCTTTTGACATCCCGTGGGATCCAGTCGGTAATGGCTCTAGTCCAGCGGTTGTCTCCAAATCGCATTACATGTCCAGCCCATCTGATTTTCGATGCCTTGGCAAGCGAGACAGCGTCCCTGATTGTGGAATAGCGACGGAGGTCAGAACTCCGATTCCTTCTCTCACTTGAGTGAGGCGTGATATTCCAAGCATAGCTCTTTCGATGCCTCTCTGGGAGACCCGAATAGCATTCTCATCCTGCTTTCGTAGGGCCCAGGTCTCTGAGGCGTATGTTAATGCAGGGAGAACGGTGGAGTCGAAGAGATGTGCCCGGAGCTGGAGGTTCTTTGTCCTTTTAGCTATTTCTTCGATGCCTTTGAAGGCATTCCATGCCGCTCTCTTTCTCCTGCGCAGCTCAGGTTTTAGGTCGTTCCTCCTGTTGACTTCTCGACCTAGGTACACATAACTGCTGCATTCAGAGATGTTTGTTCCATTGAGAGTGAATGGGGCCTCTGGAACTAGTTCATTTCTCATGAACATAGTTTTCTTCAGATTCAGCTGTAGACCTACCTTTCCACATTCTCGGTCAAAGTCAGCCAGCATTTGTGCCACTTGGCTAATGTTTGGTGTTATTAGAACGATGTCATCAGCGAAGCGGAGGTGGTGTAGTTGCCGACCATCTATCTTCACTCCCATTCCTTCCCATTCTAATTGTCTCATGATGTTCTCGAGGGTGGCACTGAAGAGTTTTGGTGAGATGGTATCACCCTGTCGAACCCCTCTTTTGACATCAATGATCACTTCTTTGTAGAATGGTGAGATCCTGGTGGTGAATCCATAATACAGCTCACGAAGGATCTTGATGTATTGGGTTTGAACACCCTTTTTGACTAGGGCTTCGATGACTGCTTCAGTCTCCACAGAATCAAAGGCTTTCTGTAAATCAATGAATGTGAGACAGAGTGGCATCTTGTACTCCCTACAAACCTCAATGAGCTTGGTTACTGTGTGGATATGGTCGATTGTGCTGGAATCCTTTCCGGAAACCTGCTTGCTTGCGTGGTTGTCCTTCATCTAGTGTTCTGCTAATCCTGTTCAGGATGACTCGTGTAAATAGCTTGTAGATGACAGACAACAGGCAGATGGGGCGATAGTTGCCGATGTCGTGAATGTCTCCCTTCTTGAACAGTAGAACTGTCCTGCTGGTTTTCCATTGGGAGGGCACCTTGCATTCGGATAGGTAGCGTGTGAAGAGCCGAGCTAGTGTATTGATGAGTACCGATGGCAGATTCTTCAGATGTTCGGGTCTGACTTTGTCTGGGCCTGGTGCTGTTCCCTTCTTTACCGATGAGATGGCATGTCGGATTTCAGAAGGAAAACAGCCAACCCCATAAAAAATGGGGAGAAGAGATGAACAGAAACTTTGACAAGGAAGAAACTTCGAATGGCCAAAAGGCACATGAAAAAATGCTCATCATCACTAATCATCAGAGAGATGCAAATCAAAACAACAATGAGATATCTTCTCACGCCACAGAGACTGACCCATATTCAAAAGGATAAAAGTAACAAGTGCTGGCGTGGATGTGGGGAAAAGGGGACTCTCATACATTGTTGATGGAATGTCGAGCTTGTACAACCTTTCTGGAGAACAATATGGTCATTCCTCCAAAGACTAGAAATTGAGCTCCCTTTTGACCCAGCCATACCACTCCTGGGAATATACTCTGGGAAGCCAAAAACACACAGCAGAACACAATCCGCACTTTTATTTTCATAGCAGCACTATTCACAATAGCCAGAACCTGGAAACAACCAGTATGCCCGAGAACTGATGACTGTATAAAGAAACTGTGGTACATCTACACAATGGAATACTATGCAGCTGTCAGGAAAAATGAAGTTATGAAATTTGCCTATAAATGGATGGACATGGAAAGGATCATGTTCAGTGAAATTAGTCAGAGGAAAGAGAGAGACATAGAATGACTGCATTTATTTACATGACTTAAATATATCAGGTGATCTTACCCAAAGTGGAAATTACCACAAATGTGAGCGAGTCAGAGGTTAGGTAAGATAGAGAAGGGAACATGTGTGAATAAATGTCGAAAGGGCTGATAACAACATAGAACTGAGCATTAAATACAGGCAAAGAATGCACATGATGGCTTCCAAGTGTATGTAGTGCAACCCACAATGTGTAGGAGAAGGAAGGGAGAGAGAGGGAGAAAGAAAAGAGATAAAGAATCTGCCATTTAGGCAGGCTATGGGAGGGAGAGAAGTGGGGACATTGGTGGTGGGATATGGGCACTGGTGGAGGGCGGGTGCTGGAACACTATGTGACCGAAACTTCCAAACATGAACAACGTTGTAATTGTATATCTCAAAGTGATATAATAAAGTATTAATTTAAAAAAAAAATGACTTCTTTTTAGAGACGCATTTATTCACTCATCAAGCTTGGTGGTCTTCTACATACCTCCCCCATCAAACTTGCTCTGATCCAAGGGACTTACATAATAAACCCTAAATGTTTGTAGGGCAAATCACAATGTGGAAGAGAAGAGAAGAGAAGAGAGAGAGAGAGAGAGAGAGAGAGAGAGAGAGAGAGAGAGAGAGAGAGAAGAAAATAGAAAGTGCCTACTGTAGAGGCAGGCTAGGGGAGGAGCGAGGGAATTTGTGGACATGGTGGTGGGAATAGGGCACTGCTGGAAAGGCAGGTTTGAACAATGTATGATGGACCCAATCAGCCCCAGGGAAGAGCCGGAGCTTCCATCAACGGGAACCAAGGGAAACTGCCTTGGTTTCACCCCGGACCTCTTGGGCCCTGTGCTTCCGGGAAACGTCTGCAATCTCCCCCACAGGTGTGTGTGTGATCCTTGTGTCTTTGCAGACCCAAACAGCCCCAGGGAAGAGCCGGAGCTTCCATCAATGGGAACCAAGGCATGATATATTTGTAATTGTATATCTCACAGTAATACAATAAAAATTAAAATATTTTTTAAAAATTACTGTGTTCCTACTGGACTGTTAGTGCTATAAAATTTGAAGATGTCACATGGCCATATATGTGCCCAGGAATGACTTGATTACTTGGCAGCTTGAAGAAGATCAACCAGCTCAGTAAATCTTTTGATAATTATTTTAGTAACATTGTTGTGAGTTACAACAATCATCACAAATTTCTTTTCATTTATCAATCTCTTGATAATTCCTTGCTATAACAAGCTGCATAAGGCAAATTATTTTGTGCCTGCTAAAAGGGCAGACTTGAAGGGTGGGGTGGGAAATGCCAGTGGGCACATCCAAAATAATGCATACTGCAACCAAATGTGCTGACACCACAACTAAAGTGTGCAACCTCGAGAGCCAGCACACATGTGCAAACTCAGAGAGCCAGCACATCTTGTAAAACATGTGACGCCTCAGAGAGTCAGCACACCTGTGAAACCTGAGAGTCAGTTCATGCATGCCACCCTGCCCATCCCAGCAACAACCCACTGTAAAGGCAATTACTAATGCAAAAGTAATTTTTTGTTTTAGTCTGTGTTGTAACAAGCAGTATAAAGTAAATGGCTTTGTGCATGATACAGGGGGAGGTCTGGGGATAGGTGGGAAACTGGGCATATTGCTGGAGGGAAGGTCACACTGATGGTGGGATTAAGGTTAGACTATTGAATGCCTGAACAATTATATTTAAAAAGTGTAAGAAATCAGAGTGTTTAAATAAAGTTGTAAAAAGAAAAGTGTGCCTATTCAGGTATTGTTCAATCTTTGGGTTGTTTTTTGTTTGTTGAGTGTCACCACATATTTTATTCCTGCCTTTCTTTCCTCTTGTCCTTCCTGTTCTTGTGTGAGGGCACAAGCACATTTTCTTCTGTTTTATTAACTGAAAGAGTTTAAAGGAAAGATCCTAATTGTAATCAGTTATTATCTCATATGATCACTCACTCATGGATATTCTTCTGCACCACTGGAATCTTTTTATTTCTACTCATGTACCATGTATTTATCCTACATATATCTTTGCTTGACTTTTCCCTTGGATTGGAATGTTCCTGTTCTCATCATCTAGTTTAATCCTAATTCTTTAAGACTGTCTCCTGCAAAGTCTTCCAAGAAGTCCCTTCATCTTTACTTATAACTTTATTAAATTTGAGTAATCTTCTTTCTACTTTTGAAGTAGGTCTCATCTGCTCCCATTGTACTTCTTTGTTTATGTTTATCATTGAATGATAAAGTATATGCTTTGTGTGTGTGTATATATATACATATATATGTATATATACATATATACATATACACATATATACATGTATATATACGTGTATATATACATATATATATACATGTGCCAGTTATAAGATGGTAAAGATAACTAGTTTTTTTAGTTAGGGCTTAGCTTTAGTCTTCAATTATGAGTGGGGTTTAGACATATGTAGCAAATGAGGGAGCCTAATGAAACTAACACTTTAAACCAAAAGTTCAAACATGAAAAGATGCCAGGAATATTTCTGCAGTTAGGGAGGAGGAAATACACTGGAATGGGAATCTTGTCTATATGAGGGGAACAGGTGGGGGGGGGTGGGTAATCTGTCAGCAGGCTGTACAGATTAACTAGGGAAAATATGGAAGTACAAGAGTATATTCATTTTGGACATTGTCATCTACATTGTTTTTAAATAAGTAACATAATATAAATAGTATGATGCAAAATATTTTCAATGATGTGCATTATTAATATTTAGGGTTGGGAACAGGTTCAAGAATTAATAAAATACAACAAATAATTTCCTGAGATAGAAAAGTAGCAACAATATAATTTATCATATGCAAATATACATGACAAAAAATTAAAACATTATGAAAGCAACTCCAAGGAAATTGTTGTGAGGTCACAGATAAAGTCTGCTTTGCTATACATTGTACGCTCATGGCTCTGCATTAAATATGGCAAATAATAGGTAGTCAATAATTTTTTAAGTGAATCAATTGATGGGTGAATGATGATATAATCCTTTTACTATGTAAAAGTACTTATAACCCAAGATTTTGACTTCTGATTTTGTTCTCTGCCTTGTTTCACTTCTACCAGTTCTGACACAATAGCAGTAGTGGGTTCAGATTAATTATAGAGTGATATGGCTTTGCTGTAGCTCAAATCACTGTCATTCTCTCTCAATGGCTTCTCCAGATTCCTAGGCCTATGCACAATTAATGCTACTGTTTTGAAATCAGTTTTAGAACTTTGATCTCAGACTCTAAAAATGCCCTTGTTGTAAACAAGCAACAGTGCTAATAATAACCATATCACCTGCTCATCTACAGGGTTTCATGTGTGTTTAATTAATGATTGAGAACAAATGTCAGCATCATTGCCTCAGACTAGACAGGGGACAATTATATCTTCTACTTATTTTTTCTGGCTTGAAGGATATATAAAGCTGTTGGAGAAGGTTAATAAGGATTTAGAAAAAGTATTTTACATGTTAATAAAATTTATATTTGAAACAATTACCATGAGTTTCTTATTCATTCAAAGAATCAATTTCATATAAAATCTTATATTTTACAATATGTATAGATGTATGACATACATACATCTTCTTCGATAAAGCTAAGGAGATTTAGCTATATGGTATTAACAGTGAAGTCCAACACATAAATTAAAAATCCATTATAAATTATCACAGACACTTAGGCAGAATTATAAGCTGGTTTGGGAAATAGAAAAACTCTAGGTATGGGGACAGAGAGACAGTGAAGTGTGTAGGATCACTTGTATCACTTGTCTTCCTGTTGTTTGTCGATTTGCTCTAAGCGGGCACCAAGTAACATCTCCATATGTCCTGTCATGTGCTAGTGTAGCCCAAGGGCATCTGCTCACTCCAGGATCACAAAGAGCCTCAAACCTTCGTCCAGCTCATGGGAATGAGGTAGATAATTGTTACTGGCTTTTGGCATATCAAACACAATGCGGGTAGCTTGCCAGGTTGTAGGATACTTGCCAGATTCAATCCCTGGAATGATATGTGGCTCCCTAGGCCTCACGAGAAGTAATTCCTCAGCACAAACCTAGGAGTAAGCCCTGAGCATAACTAGGTTTGGCACCCAACAAAACAAACAAACAAACAAACATAAACTTGGAAAAAATCTATAGGTAAGTATGTAAAAAGTGTTTGAAGTATTGCTAAACGAAAAAAAAATGCAGAATTATGAAGTAAAATTTTTATTTTTATTTATTTATTTATTTATTTATTTATTTATTTATTTATTTATTTATTTATCTTTGCTTTTTTGGGTCACACCCGGTGATGCTCAGGGGATTCTCCTGGCTCTGCACTCAGGAATTACTCCTGGCGGTGATTGGGGGGCCATATGGGATGCTGGGGATCAAACCCGGCCGGCACAGGCTGGCCGCATGCAAGGCAAACGCCCTACCCGCTGGGCTATCACTCCGGCCCCTATGAAGTAACAATTTTAGTAGCAGAGAAAATCTTGTGAAAAATTAATGTGTGACAAATGTTTATACAAATTTGCTTATGACACATATCTTAAATGATTGAGAATAATAGACAATTCACTTCTGTGTTTTGCAAGTTCTCTTCTGGTTTCTCTACTCATTTTAACTTATAGCAATAATATAAAAAACAACATTATAGCATAGGTTAAAGAGTAGTCCTATCATTTTGGTGTTGTTTTAAATGGCAAATAATTGGAAGAAGGTATAGCCACACACTCCCACTACCTCTAGCAAGAATAGAATTCAGAAATTTCAGTGATCCCTCAAAGAAGGCACAGGTGTTAGTCACAGAGATCTGATTTTTTAATTGGTATATGGTGGAAAATGCATTTCTGCATTAAATTCTGTTTTGTTGTTGTTGTTTCCTTTTTTGAGTCACACCTGGCAATATTCAAGAGTTGCTCCTGTATCGTCACTCAGGAATCAATCCTGTCAGTTCTTGGGGCACCATCTGAGATCCTTGGGATAGAACTTGTGTTGAAAATGTGTAGGCAAGGGCCCTGCCTGCTCTATTATCTCTCTAGCCCCTCTATTAAATTCTGTACTGAACAAAGTTTGAGTATTTGGAAGAGCTAGAATAGTTCACATTGAACAGAAAATTTTAGGCAAACTGGAAGTTCCAAGGAAATTATTAACCAGTTTATGTGTTCTTTGTTTCATTTTAATAATTACAACTCAGTCAACCTTCCTGTTCCTGAATCACATTGGCTTTGAGTAAGCACTTTACTAGTATTACACACTTTCTTACCTTTACACTCACCGTACTTTTTTTCCTTAAAAGTGCATCTTCATCCTTTCAACTTTCAAATTTATGGATTACTAATTTATTTCTTAAATGTTACCCTTCAAACTCTAGTTGAAGTTTTATTCTTTCTGAGAAATCTTCCTCGAGTTATTCTCTTTTTTTTCCCCCACAAAGAATGAAGCGATAATCCTTTGGTTTATATTGCCCAGTCCTGGGCAGGAGCTAGCATATAACTGTGAGCTCCTGAAAAAGATGCTATTCCCAGTGTCCTATTCCCTTTACCCCATTTCACACGGTTACAATTTGACTCCATGGTAACATGAGTATTCCCTATTTATAGTGTTTTCTTGGTAATGATCTAGTGCCTAGATTCATCTAAGACCCAATGAACACCTTATCATA